>JANTPZ010138611.1:0-24932 GCA_025593235.1 Vachellia pachyceras
ATCAGTAATAAGAATTATTTAAAAAAATTTATCTGTTGATGGAATTTTATATCCCAAAAGTAGGAATGTCGAAGATTCCCACCCCCCAAACCAAATTTTCATATCATAAGTCAGATTTCAATTGGACAGATCGATAATAAATGAATAAGTAAATAGAGTGGAGTGAGTGAGGTATGATAATTTCAACATAACCAACAAATTAAATACTGAAACGTGTCCCGCCTCATTCTGCTTAATGTAAAAAGCTGAGACAAGGCAATTGATGCTCCCTCTGCATTTTGTCTTATATAGATTGATACTCCCTTCTCTCTCCTTTTCTATAAAATACTGCATTCTTGACATTGAATTCTTAATATATAGGTTAGATTAGATAACTAATTTGAATATATTAAAGGAATTAATTAAATTAATTATTTGTATCTAATGATGAAGGTAGAACAAACAACCATATTATGTGTTGGGGCTTTGTTGCCCACATGATATCAAATGCCTCCTTTAAAGTTCTCTTAAACATGAGGCTCTGGATTTGAACCCTATGCGGATGGTATAATCCTATATATGTGAAGGGTATAATTGCATTGGTTATGACAAAAGAGCCCTTGATTCATTTAGATATATAAAATAGTTTATTAAAGTTAACTAGAGGCAATAAATACTTGAAAAATGCAACTTAATTTTAAAAGCATCCTCATTTATATGGGGGGGTGGGGAGAGAATATGAGGGAGGGAGAATAAGCAAACCAATAACTAATAGAGGGAAACTAATAGGGATAAAAATGGAAAATGATATATATACCAATTTTAGAAAGGCTCCTAATGCGTCTTATAAGTGAAAACAGGACATCCCTAAAAAAAATTCTCAAGACCAGAATGAGTCTTTAATTATAATATAAAAAAATATCACGAAGAAGCAAACTTCATACTTTTTTAAAAAAAAAAAATCGTCTTCAAACTAAACAATCCATATATGACTTCAAATTTATGAAGAACGAATTGGATTCATTGGAAATGATATGCGGTAGTATAGAACGACAAAACGGAACCATGCAGCGCAAGGAAACAAAAAATACCTACAAGTTTGAGTATAGAAAAAGGATTGTCGGCAAAAAGAAAAAAGAAAAGGATAAAAAAAGGATACAAAATTGTAAAAACAAGTAGAAAAATTAAATAAGTAGAACAAATGAAGCAGGTGAGATTTCTCTTCAATTTTTTTTTAAATATTGACTTAGCCAGACACAAGTAAGCCTATTTTATATACTTCGATTCTCAACCTTATGTATAATGACATCATTGGATTTTGATAAAGCTAAACAAATGAAGAAGATTTTACATGGGGGGAAAAGGAATGGAGCCAAAGCGACAAAAAGCACAGGAGTGTTGCTTGCACAGCAATATTGTTCCTTCCATGGCTTGCTTGGTATGAAGAAGTTGGATGGATGGATAGATAGCCGGGGCGTGTTAGAACGGTTGTTGGCTCATGCATAAGCAAGTGGTCCATCATGATGCTGATGGTGATGAGTTATATATACAAATATGTGATAATTGGTTCGTTTCACAACACGATATAGAAGTGTTTTTACCGTTTACGAGGTAAATGTGTGAAGAAGATTATCTCGTTTTGTAAAAAAACACTGTTGAACGCACCAAACGTTGTAACAAACAAGCACAAAACTACTAGGCTTATGGCTCATTTGGAAGTTCTTTTAAAAATAACTTTTACGGAGTTCAAGACAAAACCTAAGTTTTGGAAAACGGAGTTTGGGAAAATATCTTTGATGGATTTTGAGGCAAAACCTAGAAAAGTGATTGTGTTTGAGAAATTATTGACTTTTACGAAGTTCGAGACAAAAAGTAAGTATGAAAGAGAAAGGAAAAAAAATATAAAAGAGAACATTTATTAGAAGAGAGTGTGTGATTTAACCAAAAAAAATAACTTTGTTCAAAACTTAAATTTTAAATCGAGATTTTGTATACAAAATAATTTTTTGTAGCAATTTTTGTACTTACCATGAAATTACCTAAATTTTATGAGTGAAAATATGCTTTTGGAATGACAAACGTGGGAGTTGAAATATCTGGTTAGATGTTGAAAGTGATTCATGATATGATGGCTACAACGACGATCCTTGAATTCTCCGTGAATAATAGTATGTGTCTGTCTGCATATGTATATGTGTCTAACTCGTATTTGCCAACAGCATCCCACTTTCGTGGCGATGAATGAAGAGAGAGTGTGTCATCCATCAGTCACTTTAATGGTCAATTTGTCCTTATCTTTGCAAATTAAATTGCTCTCCCTACCAATCAGCTTCCCATCGGAAACCATTCAGATCGGCCCACAATGCTCTCAAGCCCAAATCAGTGGGTCGGCCCTTATATAATATCAGGCCTTTATATTGCCACAGGTCATCATTTTACAAACAAAACGGTATCGGGCCTTACCCATCTCTCCGCTAAAAAAAAGAAAGTCGAATGAGTTAAGCTTCAGATTGCCACCAGGCTCTTGAGAAATATTACCCCAAGAAGAAAGATAGATCAAGCATCAAGGGTCATTTATTTGGATAAGTTAATGAGATCGTTGATTGACTTGTGGTTTCATTTGATAGAAAGGGAAGCATGTTATTCAAACTTTCTGGTATATAAAAGACGTTTGCTTTTGATTCTCAAAAAGTAATTTAAATGTGCACAGCTATTTGTTTTAAATGTTAATTTTGAATTTAACTTTCTCAAGGACACAAACTTGATATCATCCCTTTCCAAGCAACAGCAAGAGATTGGTATAATTAAACAATATACATCACATACAGAGCAACCGTTTAGTGTTTTGATTCAGAAGTGTATTGGCAGCAAGAATTGATCATGGAAAGCTAGAGATCTATCAATTCCATGAAAATAAAACTTCAAAGAACTGGAACCTGCACTCCGCCAAGTCATTGCGCGGTCCTGACTCAGGGATCAGTCAAAGCCACCTATAAAAGGCCAAATCCTTCGAAACTTCATCACTCTTTTGGTTTCGCATTTCGAGCTTCCCAACTCTACTTTCCCATTATCCAAAATCCCATCAACCCCAGTCAAAACACCAAGTTCCAGCTCTCACGGATCCTTTTTCAAGAAGATGCCCCAACTCGCAGAGACCTATGCCTGCATGCCATCCACGGAGCGAGGCCGTGGGATTTTGATTTCCGGCGATTCCGAATCCAATTCAATTGTTTACACCAATGGCAGATCGGTCGTCCTCATGAACCTCGACAGTCCCCTTCAGGTTTCCGTCTACGGCGAGCACGCCCACCCGGCTACTGTGGCTCGCTATTCCCCAAATGGCGAGTGGATCGCCTCTGCTGATGTGTCAGGCACCATCAGGATTTGGGGGACACGCAATGACTTCGTTCTCAAGAAGGAGTTTAAGGTGTTGTCGGGACGGATCGACGATCTACAGTGGTCTCCCGACGGTTTGAGAATCGTGGCTTGTGGTGAAGGCAAAGGGAAGTCATTAGTACGCGCTTTTATGTGAGTGTTCACTTTTCCCTTCTGTATAGAAAATGCGTAAAAATATCATTGAAAGTGAGAATCTGTATGTGTATTTTAGTTGGAAGCTTTTGAGATTCGCGATTATTGCGGTGGTTAATACATAGAAGCAATTATTTAAGCTCTTTAAAACCAAAGTGATTATGTTCTGTTTGACCAGAAAAAGGTTGTTATTTTCTGGAAAATTGATCGTGATGTTTGTCATGATCTCCTATCTATAACTCAAAATATTAGTACTGTTTGTTTTCAGCCGAACTGGTAGTCAGCGGGGTTTCCTTGTGATGGTGCTACACTGTTCAAAAGTTTGAACTTGAAAATAATTGTTGGTAAGGTATACCTGGGCTTTCAGATATGAGATGGCAACCACGACAAAATGCTGTTGTATACATTGTAATTTGAGTTTTCGCCTTCAAACAGAAGTTACTTCCTTCTTTGGAATACTTTTGAAGGGTGTTCTAACTAAATAATTTTATAGGAGCTCTCGGACAATTAAAAGGTCAATAGTTGCCCTTTTGGAAGTTCGCTCTTGCATTTGTCTGTTTGAGCACAAGTGTCGTGGAAAATTGTTTATTTTAACTTCTCAACTCCAATTATGTGCATTAGCCTTCCTTGTTATAGAAAGTGAGGGAGACTAAATGTCGCACCTGATAAATAAGCAGCTGACACAAATCAGTTTTGAACCATGATGAAGTAATGAAGACATATAATACTCAGAAGTTAGTGCAAAAATGAACTTTTGGTTCCCTGCATTTTACACTCAGATGAAAATTTTTCCCAAGTCTGACATGATTTACCAGTATTCCTACTACTATTTTTTTAAAAAAAAAATGCATCCACCCATGTCCCTGAACACGTTGGGCCTTGTCTTTCTACGAGTGTATTAGAAGCTTTTCAATTATTTCATGTTTACACATCATTATTGATAAATGAAAGTAAATGAAATCACTTTTCCTTGTGCTTATATAGAGTTTTCACTTTAGTCTTCATCAGGCAGTTTTGGATTAAATTTTTTATTGCTGACTGCTTAAACCGTAGAAGTAGGGTTAAAGTGACTCTGAAAGCCTTCATGCTTATCTTCTCCCATACAATGTTTGCATAATGGTTATTCGTTGTTCATAATACTTATACTTGTGTAAATTCTACTTAATAGGTGGGATTCTGGCACCAATGTTGGTGAATTTGATGGTCATTCAAAGCGTGTTTTAAGTTGTTCTTATAAGCCAACAAGACCTTTTCGCATTGTGACATGTGGAGAGGATTTTCTGGCAAACTTTTATGAAGGACCACCATTCAGATTTAAGCAGTCTCACAGGTATGCTATGGCAGACTTTACGGCGGTGTTGAACATTGGTCTGAGGGCTGCATATCCTGTGTTTAGATAATTATTAAACATGTACCTTCCCACTTGCTTCTATTAAAGTTGAAAAGACCTTTTTCCAACCTGTCTACTCTTTTCATATTCTTTTCATGAACTTTTATTGATAATTATTGTGAGACTTTAGACAAAGAAGAAAAGAATTTGTGGACGATACAATTTAAATGTCTACTCTTTTTATGAAGAACCGAAGACCCAAGTCGTGCAATAGCTTCAGTTTTTATGTTTTTAATCCACTTCATATGTTAGATATTTGAATCAGGAATTGTTTTTAAAGTGTGTATTAATATTATATTGTACACTCATGGAAATTTGAATTCACCTGCTTTTATTGGCTTGTTTCTTTCGTGTCTTCCATCAGTTGCATTAGTATTGATAAGTTACCAATCTCACATTGATTATTATTTATGTTCAGGCATCATTCAAATTTTGTCAATTGTGTAAGATATTCCCCTGACGGGAGTAAATTTTTAAGTGTAAGCTCTGACAAAAAGGGTATTATATATGATGGGAAGAGTGGGGAGAAAATTGGTGAGCTGTCTTCTGAAGGTGCCCATACTGGCAGTATCTATGCTGTTAGCTGGAGTCCTGATGGCAAACAGGTGTGCAAAACTTTACTTATGGATTCTGTCACTGCCGACATCCCCTGGCATACTGACCATGTTAGAAATATTTTAGAAAACTGGGTTTATGACAAATTGAAGAATACAAAGGACAATAAAACTACTAAATTTGGATTTGAAAGGGTTACTGTGAATGATATTCTGCGTATGGTCATAATTAGATGAGAAGAGTCGGTTTTCAAACCCCCTGCTTCACACTTTAAATCCATTTTCTTTTTCGTTCTTTGCCTTATTCTCTTCATTCTTCGTATTTGGGTTTGTCCACTTAATGTTCTTTTCAAGTTGGGGCACCGTTTCACTGGACCATCAGGCCTTGGTTGGACCGGTTTCAATTAAAATAATATAATTTAAAGAATATACATGAAAAATACAAATATTTTAGATAATGCTTATCCATGTCCTTGTCATTCATGTCAAATTTGTGGTCAATCATACCAACAATTTAATACAACCAATTATCGTCTATTACAAATCACCAAAATCATTAAATATGCCACATCAATTGTCTAACTGAACCAAACCAAGCTTCCATTACTGACTAAAATCAGGAATGCATCATCAAATATATTATAACACAAAAGTAAAACCAACTACAAGACAAACAAAAAGAAAAAATAACATGGTTTAGGATTATTGGATTTTCAAAAAAGGGTTCATGACTGGTTCTGACCGATTTTCCCAGTTTTGACCAGTTCTGTCGGAGCTGGAGCCTTGTTCTGAGCCATACCTGTCACCAATTCCCGATCAAATCAGCCAGTCCCATCCATTTCTGACAATCTTGTTCTTTTCCTTTAAACACTAACATGTTATTGAATTTATAACTTAAAACTTTCATATCACCGTATGGTGGTACACCACAACAATAAGTCTTATCTCACTAAATGGGGTCGGCTATATGGATAGCACAACATCATTGTACTCATTGCGGTGGTATGTTTGTAAGACAATTTAATAAAGTAACAAACAAGAAGCAACAACTTATTTCATGCAAATGCTTTTTGGTGGTAAAGATGTAAGACAATTTATTGTACGTGCAATTTAGGCATATCACACTTTATCTTAGAGGAATGCCAATGAAAAATTCACTGCTTTCCTTTGCTAGCTGAGAGTGTAATTGAGTTTTCCGCTATGATGCTCTTAAGGAAATGCCATTTTTTTGGTGGTGGCTTCTTCTACTGTCTCGATGAAATTTTTTTATCAAGCCACAAATTCATATATAAATATTAAATTTCAAGCCTATATTTGAGATGATTAATATCTTGAATCATACTTTTTGATGCAGGTTCAGTATACATTTTACTGGAAGATTAGACCTTAGGGTTGGTATACTTTGTTTAATCTGATAGTAGAATTTCGATGACACTTTCGGTGCTATAGTTACGTTGTTTATTTGAATATTTTGCTGAACTCTTACCTCAGTGCTTTTGAACAAGTATCCTTGGTGTTTGGTTGTTTTTCCCAACTCTTTCCAAGTAATTCTTGTTGAGCAATTGGAATCTTCTGATCTCAAGTTGTAATGTTATATTTAGGTTCTTACTGTATCTGCAGACAAGTCAGCAAAAATATGGGACATATCTGATGACAACATTGGGAAAGTGAAAAAAACGTTGACTTCTCCTGGTTCTGGTGGAGTTGAGGACATGTTAGTTGGCGGTCTATGGTTAAATGATCGTATTGTCACCGTTTCTCTTGGTGGGGTAATATCTATATTTTTAGTAACCGATCTTGATAAAGCCCCCACAACTTTATCTGGACACATGAAAAATGTATCCTCCTTAGCCACTCTTCCAAGCAACCCTAGAGTGTTTTTGTCTAGCAGTTATGATGGAATAATATTTAAGTGGATTCAAGGGATTGGCTATGGTGGTAAATTACAAAGAAAGGAGAATTCTCAAATCAAAGTTTTGGCAGCTGCGGAAGAAGAGATTATTACATCTGCATTTGATAATAAGGTGAATGCATTGCTTATTTTCTTCGGCTACAATGGAAATCATTATCACTACATTATGGTCTATTTAATAGCCCTTTTGTTCTATTTAATATGAATTAAGAAACCGCTGGGCTTGTCATGTGTGTTTAAATGTTAGGTTATTTTACTATGCCAGAATAATATAGAATCTTCAGCATGTGATGTATTTAAAGATTAAGAGAAGTATCTCTAAATACTAGTCAATTTTTTTATTTGGTGACCGTGGAAGTTTATTCTAAAAGGGTTAAAAGGCCCACTTCTTCTTTTACCCATCCTACAGTATGTAACATGCATGATTTAACTGTTTGGTCTAGAATAAGGAAGAAAACATATTTAAGCATATATTGTTACTTTGTTGTAATTATTCCATCATTTCAGGTATTTCTACCTTGTAACAGTTATACCATGCAAAGACTGTGTCTTGCATAGCAGCATATTAGTAGCTAATAAGATGATTATTAGCAGCTTATCTACTCCAAGAAGCACTTATAAATTATTTTAGATGTATTTGGATGTATGTATTTTAAATGCTTATGATTTCTTTTAAGATGATTATAGCTTATGCCATATGATTCTAGCAAAGCTTGATAAAAATAAGCTCATTTTTTTTTCCGAGCTGTATTGTAAATAGTGATATTCTCATGCTCATCTGCAGAAAGCCATCCAATTTATGTGACTAGAATTTTGAAGTTTGAACATAAGTGGATATAACAGAGATCTGCCATTTATCATTATTTGAGAATTTAAGTGATTAACCAAATAGTAAAGCATCTTCTTTGTTGCATTCATGAAGTGGCTGAAGAATTGTGTACATTTTGCAACAATTCATATTTTCTCTCATCCCTCCATGACTCTCTTCTGACACCCTAGATATGGCGAGCTACTTTACAAGGGGATCATTGTGGAGATGCTGAAGCTATTGACGTAGGAAGTCAACCAAAAGACTTGAGTGTTGCACTTCTATCTCCTGAACTTGCTCTGGTTTCAATCGATTCAGGAGTTGTCATGCTACGTGGTGCAAAAATTGTGTCAACAATTAATCTGGGGTTTGTTGTGACAGCTTCTGCTGTATCACTTGATGGAAGTGAAGCTATTATAGGTGGTCAGGATGGTAAATTGCACATATATTCTATATCTGGTGATACGCTTACAGAAGAAGTGGTCCTTGAAAAGCATCGAGGTGCAATTGGCGTCATTCGTTACTCTCCAGATGTTTCCATGTTTGCATCAGGGGATGTCAATCGGGAAGCAATAGTGTGGGACCGGGCCTCCAGAGAGGTATTTTGAATATATGAGCAATACAAATATTGTATATTAAGCTCTTAAAAGCTCTAGTAATTGTGGAAAGGAAATATGTTCTATGATTTCTTGCTTAACCATTTGGAAATATTGTTTTGCAGGTCAAACTTAAGAATATGCTGTACCACACTGCGCGAATAAACTGTCTTGCTTGGTCCCCTGATAGTAATAGGGTTGCAACTGGATCACTAGACACCTGTGTCATTATATATGAAATTGATCAGCCAGTATCTAATAGAGTCACTATAAAAGGTGCTCATCTAGGTGGGGTTTATGGGTTGGCTTTCACTGATGAGTATACTTTGGTGAGCTCGGGTGAGGACGCTTTCATCCGTGTCTGGAAATTAACCCCACCATGAGTCTTGATATCAATGCTTGTTTTAAGATGTAAAGTTGGAAATTATGCCTGGGACCTGGATTCTATTCCTCAAACCGGCTTATTACAAATCAGAACTGAAAGGAAGTGGTTATCTGCAGAAAATGAGGATTATATCTTGAAGGAACTCAAGTTTTTTTTTTTAATATTTTGTTTGGTTAAGTAACATTGCTGATACTGCCAGCGTCAGCCTGCTATTTACTTTCAAGTATGCAATTTGAAGCCAGAACCATTTTTCCTGATGCCGCATTTGGAGGTAGGTGTTTCTGAGAGTCGCTTTGTCTACAAGAAGATAATGACACCTGTGCATCTCGGTTATATCTTGACCTGCTGTTGTTGAAATTAAATCATGATACAAAGATTCTCTAAATATGTGCTCCAGAATTTGAAGAAACCAATGCTGTGAACATTACCTGGAAGCTCATTGGATGGTTTATCAAGTGTTAGTGCTTGTTTGGGAACACCATTTTCCAAACGGTGTACACATTCCAATATAAAATCATTTCGAGATCTGTAAAAACCATTTTGAAATTCATTAAAATCATCTCGAAATCCATAAAACCATCTTGAAATCCGTAAAATACTTTGAAATCTGTAAATTCATTTCTCCCAACGGATTTTCCAAACCCACACTTAAATGTGCTGCTGATGAGCAGAGAGAACATAGTCAAGGTTTCTTTACAAGGTACCCATGATCTGTTCATCCAACATTTAGGCATTTGATTGTGTTGGTTTGTTAGCTCATATGATATGATGATGATTGAGTTGTGTTGTTTTAATGAATATGATTTTGTTTCCCAACCTCCCGAAAAGAACAGTGAAGGCGTTTTTTCCCCTTTCCGCTGATTATTTGTTTTTTTTTTGGAATAAAGTATTTGTTGTAATACTACTATATATGTAAAAAAAATTATTCAACAGACCCATTTATGTGATGATGTAAAAATATTCAGTTTGATATTTTTATGAGAGAATTAAAATAAAATTTTGGGTTAATGCCATTATTAATCCTTATAGTTTGATCGAATTTTTATTTTGGTTTCTGTTGCTTTGCTTTTGGTTTTTATAATTTTATAAATATTTGGTGAGTTTAATAAATGATCTCTATATTCTTAATGAATTTTGGTTTCAATCTTTATATTTAATCTCAGATTAAGTTCTCATGAAACTATACGAGTCAGCCATCAATTTGAATCTTCAGGGATAGAAACTAAACTTTGATCAAATTGTAACAATCAATAATGATATTAACCCTGTAATTTTCTTAAGCTTTCCCATTGAAAAGAAAGGTGAATCATCAGTGGTAGCATAGCTCAAGTATACCTTGGGATTGAGTTTATTTTTATATTCACACTCAATTTTCGTTAGCTATTATTAGTTTTGATGTAATGAAATTATTGGTTGCATGAAGTTGAATTAGAAGAACCGGCTTAAATAGAGTAAACAGTGAAAGGTAGTCTGTATGCAATTGAAACAGAGATTTGACAACAAAAGTGATCGTGGTCTACCATTCTTGATTCCATATTTGGACTGATAGAAGACATTAAATAAATCATCAAGTATCAATTGGAATACTCCAGCTAGATTGATATATGACATTAATTCTGGGTCAAACCAATAAAAGATAACCTGTAACATCCCCTAGTAAAAGACTGATAACATATGCACCAGCACTTAAAGGAGTACTAAATGATTGAATTATGCACAATATGCATTGAAACTAATGCTTTGAAATTCTACATAATACTCATTCATGGCAAGAACATGTATAAACTGGGAATGAACACTCATGAATTGCCGCTGCTGAGAAATCATATCTTCTGTTGAAATCATTGCTGTTAAATTTTCATGGAGATGTTTGATTACAGAACGAAACACATGGAATGATGAAAGGAAATAAAAAATTGCTGAAAATTTTTAAACTTTATTATTCAAATGTACCTCGCATTTATTTAAGAACCCAGAAACAACTTATTTTCAACGGGTAAAATTCTTACTCAAATACATACACTCAATCTTGAACCATGTGTAAAATTGAAAGAAAAAAAAAAGCATCTTTATATAACTGGAGATATGTTGCATCCAGTAGTTAAAGAATGGTATAAGAAATTTCTCAGCTTTTTTTTTGTTGAAAAATTTGATTAGTCAGAGTCTACATCATTATTGGGCTTGTTTGTAAAAATGATAGAGAATTACTTTTACACAAGTCGAAATAAATATATGAAGGAGATTATTTCGTTTTAAAAAAAATACTGTTAAACGTGGTTTTGATCTCCTGATAAACTTTACTAAACGGAACTCGTTCTGACATGTTGACAAAAAAGATGGGGACGAAATTGCAATTTCAAATTCACGTGCGATGGCAATTTTGGGTTGGGAAGTGGGCGATGTTTGGCAGCATCTCACATGATAACATTCACAACTCCCAAGTCACACACACACACTCACAACAATAATGGTCCACTCCTTCTGCCCTTCACTGTCCCAATTCTGAGGCATTGGGACCAATCTTGCCCCTCATTTCTTGTCGTTTCTCCCTTCACGCCTCCCCGTTTGACCACCTTTTCTTCGTTATCCTCTAATTAATCCCTGTAATGTGTTTAGAAATATGTTGAGAGAAACAAGTTTACAAATTATAAGAAGAATTTATAAAATTTAAGAAGAATTTACAGATTTTAAAATACTTTTTACTATTTTAAAATATCTTTTGTCTTGACTTACCGTTGCGGGAAAGATTTCCCACCCATGAACATATTATATCAACTTATCAATCAATTTAGAAGTAATATAATTTTTTATCTTTTAATTGTACCCCATTTTATTTTTCCTCCCTCAAATTTAAAACATGTGGTTTTGATCATTTAATGAGTGAAATAGTCAAAATAAAAATTAATTTAAAGCATGAAAGATTGCATTAACCCATCAACTTAATGAAAATCTAAAAGATAAAATGTAGGTGGTCGAAACTTGAAAACATATACACTACCACTATATATATTTATACGCAAATGTATAAATTAAGTATATGAGATAAATTTTATCTCAATTTATGTTAATTTTGATTTCTAGCCACTAATTGACTAGTCATACCTGGTTTTCTAGAACTAAAATGGTGTTTTTCAATAGCTATCTATTATGTGTGACACTGTCGTTTTCAAAGTGCCTCAACTAGTACGATCCTTTGGATATGTATTAGGAAGCCTTGTTAATATCCACCAAAAATTAATATTTTAGTCACATGTTGCCTTTAATATATATATATATATATAACACAACCCTTTTATACATTTTTTATATTAATTAAATTGATAAAGTGAATAAATAATAAATAAAGAGGGGTAGGAAGGAGAATGGCCTAAAGATTATTTAGGCTAAAAAAATAAAAAGGCGAAGAATTGCATGTCACCGACAAAATATCCGCGCACTCTGGGGAACTGAACCAATCTACATGACAAAAACGCCCCTCCGTTATTTCAAAATGACAATCAAAGTCCCTCCAATGTCCAATCATTAATGTGTCTGTTTAGGAAGCCATTTTCCCCAACGGTGCATGTAAGTTGAGACAAAATCATCTCAAAATCTGTAAAAACCATTTTGAGATCCATAAAAACCATCTTAAAATCCGTAAAACCATCTCGAAATTTCCAAAATGCCTCAAAATCTGCAAAATCCATTTTCCCAACGGAGTTCCCAAACGAGCACAATGTAATGTGCCTGTTTGGGAAGCCATTTTCCCACACGGTGCACGTAAGCCGAGACAAAACCATTTCAAAATCTGTAAAAACCATCTTGAAATCCATAAAACCCATCTTAAAATCTGTAAAACTATCTCGAAATTCCCAAAATACATTGAAATCTGCAAAATCCATTTTTCCAACGGAGTTCTCAAACGAGCAAATGTGTGTTTGAGAAAACCGTTGGGAGAAAGGAATTACAGCTTTCAAGATGATTTTACGGATTTTGAAATGGTTTTTATAAATTTTAAGATGGTTTTTACAAATTTTGAAGTGATTTTTATCTTAACTTATATGCACCGTTGAGAATAAGTGTTCCCAAACTCTCCCAAGAGAATTGTATTAAAACTCGCATTCAATGCTACGTAAACTTAGGTACATGTAATGGCTTGAAGCATTTTTCTGGGAACATTTATCATCTTATATTTAATGTGCTTATTATTGCTACTGAGGAAAATACTTGAAAAGTAAAATCATTAATTTTAAAATACTAGATGTCACTAAAAAATATTTTTAAGTGCTTAATTTACTAAAATCAATTAAGGATACCCCTTTGGAATGATATATGCATTTTAACCCAAAATTATACTATAAATGGAATTTTTTTGAGAATGATATATATATATATAGACACACATATGTGCGTGTGAATTATTTTTTTGTTTTTGGCATGGAGTTGAATTGTCTATATTATGTGTAACTGAACTTTTAAAGCCGTGTTTGGTAAACCCGTTTTGTCAACGGATACGTTTACCGAGACAAAATTCCTCTCACATAAACTACCTCAGAATCTGTGTCAGTTTTTCCAACGGGCTATCCAAACACACCCTAAATGTATAATTGAGTATATTACATTAATTCACCAGTTTTCTCCATCCTTATCCGCTTTCGGGAAAATTTTTGTTCCTACCGTGACACGTCATCATTTTTGTGTGTGTGCCTTATAACGTTAAATAATTAGTGCGTCAAATGTGTGCTTCCAGAGTTCGTACGTTTTCCCAATGCGATTGCCCGATTCTGTGCGATCTTTTATAATCTTTCTTGATTACGACCTGATCATGCTGTGATATTTTTTTCCCAATAATAAATTATATATCTTTTTTAAAATTTGATTTAGGGAAATTTAGTTTCAAGTCCCAAATAAACAAAATATTTAAGAAATTATCCCTTATATTGTCAATATAAGGATCCAATGTTGTCAATAGGAATTCTTATTAAATATTTTCATCCATGGAATCATTCTTTAAATATTTTACTTATTTGAGACATGACACTAAATCTTCCTTTGATTTAATCCTTTTGTTTATTACGCTTCAAGTAATTTTAGCTGAGCTGTTTAAATAACACTCCTTTTACAATAAAATACCTATGGACAGTGTGTAGTTTTACTATTTCTTCCCCCAACAAGAATTCCTAAATTGCATATTTCAATTCATTTTAACTCTTGGCCTTATAATTCGTTCTTTAAATTGTCTCTGTTAATTATATTTATTAAGAGATTTTTCATCCCATTTACACTTTAGATGCTTAAATGGTATTATTGGAAACTAAAGTACTCATCCATTCCTATTTACAAGGTTGAGGGGTTTTTTTATTCTTAATTAAAGTCATTTCATTCATTTAAAGTTGAAAATATTAAATTTTAAGATAAAGTTAATGATATTTAATAATTTTGGATCACATTTAGGTGATGGTCCTTATTTTTTTCATTTGAGTTTACAATTAAATGATTATATTTTAAAAAAATAGGACACATCGAAATTAACATAATGAGTATAAAAAATTTATTTATCTAAGTATTTTCCTAATATTTTTCTGGGTCTTAATAAAACACGTATTAGGAATGTCTTATTTATAGCTCCGTTTGGTAAATCCGTTAACACAACGGATGCGCTTACCGAGACACTTTTCCTCTCACATAAACTACATCAGAATCTGTATCTATTTTTCCAACGAACTATCCAAACGGAACCTATGGAATAACGTAAATACGTTTGTTGCGTGTGCAGCTAACTTGATTAATTTACAGATTCTGTAGGGCATTCACAGTCAGAAGGTGACATGAATAAGCATCCTAATCAGAGAAGCAGGCAATGGTATAAAATTGATGATCATTTATGGCTTGTTTCGTAGGTTAGAATTAATTTTAATGGAAATGGAGATGAAAATAGAAATGGAGATGAAAATTGAGATGGAGATGGAGATGAATATAGATATGGAAAAAAAAGAGGGGCCAAAGAATAAATTTCATGCATGGGTTACATTATGTAAATCATTTCTACTAATTTTGTATTCCATTTTTTAATTTCACCTCCCAATTCCACCGTACCAAACATAGGAAATGAATTCTATTTCCAATTCCACAATACCAAACATGTCCTATGACTTGTTTGGTGCGTTGGTATTGATTTTAATGGAGATGGAGATGGAAATGAGGATGAAAATGTATATAAATATAGAAAAAAAATGAAGGCCAAAAAAATCAATTCCATATAATTGAGTACAATTTCATGGGTTACATCATGAAAATTATTTCTACCCATTTTGAATTCCATTTCCAATTCCAATTCCACCTTCCAATTCCACTATACCAAATACATGAAGGCCCTGTTTGGAATGGCCTGGCTTATTTTCATAAGCACGTTCAACAGTGCTTTTCCGCAAAACGAGACAATCTCCTCCACATATTTGCCTCGGCTTATATGAATAAACACTTATAAATGGCTTATGGCAGTTTGTCAAACGGGCTGAAAATGAATTCCATTTTCAATTCCACCTTTCAATTCCACCGTATCAAGCCCGGCATCAATGCCAAAGAAGACAAATAATTTGGGTAAACAATAATAATTTAGAAATGAATTAAATATTTGGCAAAAAAAAAAAAGAAATGAATTAGATAGAATAAATTAAAAGATGCATAAATATTTATATATTTTTGGAACAATATAATGATTGCGTTGTGGGTATTCCTCTCATTCATCGTCAGTCAGGCGTGGACATGAGAGAGGGGCCTATATAAAGCAAGGCCTCTCTCCCACCATCCTGCATTCTTCTCTCTCTGTTTTGAAGATGGAGACTAAAGGTTACTGCCGTCGGTGGTTGTGTCTGTACTTGGTGTTGGTGGCGGCTGCGGCGGCAGCGGCGGAGGAAGTTCCGGCGAGCAAAATGAAGTGGGACACGGGAGGGCTGAGCAGAGAGAGCTTCCGGCGGGGGTTCGTGTTCGGAACGGCGACGTCGGCTTATCAAGTGGAGGGTATGGCGAGCAAAGACGGCCGTGGTCCCAGCATTTGGGATGCCTTCGCCGAGAAACCTGGTACTCTATATATTCTCATTCACTCTCCTTTCTATTTCCCTTCATCTTTTGCCACCATATCAATTCATCTATTTTTTTTCCGGTGAGTTCAATTCATCTAATTTTAACTATTAACTGCCATGCCTTCATGTGATTATTTTATGAATTCCTTGTTATTTCTTTTTTTATTTTATTTTATTTTAGATCAATGGTCTTATTCAAGTGATGACAAATCTAATTTCTGTGTATTCCTCTGGCACATGACCCTGTTTTGGCTCATGCTTTGTAATGTATCTATGGAGATGGGGCTTCATCTGTCTCTTTCACAATTCTTTTCGCTAGCTTATGCTTATATATCACATGGTTACAGGTTAATATCTCAACTTAAATATTATTCAAAGCAAATTAAATCGCATTCAAAACTACAGCCAATCTTCTAAAATGTACCTACATGACATTTCGGGTAATTTTAATAACACCAAACACCCTCCCTTAAATCTATTTTAAAGTTAAAATTGTGAGTTCAAACTCTCTGTATAAATATAATACGTCCGTGGTTTATAATTAAAAAAATACATATTATTTAATAAGTAAGTCCATAAGTGATATACCGTTATAATTGCTAATTAGGGTCATTTAGTTTACATTCATTTCTCCGTGGTGTGTGTGGGGCAATATATTCATCTCATGGTTGTTTAGTTAGTGTTTTTTTTTAAAAATATAAATAAATAATATTAATTTTCTTAGAAAGGTCAAAGGAAGAAAAATTAATTAATTAATTACAATTTTGAACCTCGCTTCTTTATTTTTTTTTAAAAGGGTAAAGGATCACCCAACTGATTTGTCAGATGTCTACCAACGGGAAAAAAAATTTAACCTGTAACATGCCCTTCATTTTTTTTACTTAAGCAAGGCTATAATTAAAAACAGGTAAGTAATTTTTTTATTTTAATAAAAATACGTATAAAAATGAGCGGGTAATATAAATATACAATGTTAGCTCAATGTTTCGATATGTTAAAAAATAATTGCATGTGTTATATGTAATTATAATTTGCATTTCACTAATATCCCTCTAATTATTTATATATTTATTTTGTTGTCGGCGAACAGGAATTATTGCCAATAATGGCTCCGCGGAAGTTTCGGTTGATCAATATCATCGCTACAAAGTAAGTCATTTCAACATCATATTATAATCTTGGCAAAAAAAAAACATCATATTATAATATTGCAAAATTAATCTTTGGCATTGATTGCACAACGATAACATAAAAATTAATACTTTAACCTCACATCTTTATTACACTAATAAACATGTAGCATATGTCCTTTTATTGATTCCTCTGGCCATGAATTGTTACTTTCCCTTTAACAAATTACGAAAAGGGATTGCAACAATAATTGGCATGTTTGGTAAAAAAAAAAAATAATACTCCACATTGCTTGAAGTTAAAAAAGCAGGTAAGGACCTCAAGGTTCCTAATGGCTCTTACTTTTTAAAAACACACCACATACTTGGTTTATTTAATCCTGTTAGATTGGTTCTAGTCATACCATGTGGTTTTGATCGAGGGTTTGTATTTATTAACGTTTGTAAAAGTAACTTTTATCCCAGTATGAGATGGGAATAGTCAATGGTTTTATAATTTAGTCATATGAAAGCTCTTCATGGATTTGATCCTTCCTATAGCCTTAAATTGTTAGCGCTTATCTGTGCATTGCATTAACTATCTTTACCTTTACAGGAAGACGTGGACATCATGGCTAACCTAAATTTTGATGCTTACCGATTCTCAATTTCATGGTCCAGAATTTTCCCAAGTAATTCTTCTTCTTCTTCTTCTTCTTCTTCTTCTTTTTGCCAACCCCAAGTAATTCTTCATTTGATTGTTACAATTCCGTACCATAAACAATGGGAATCAAACATTACTTGGCCAAAAAGGGAGAAAAACCAGTAACTCTGAAGAACCCTTCTGATGATTGAACCCATCCACCACATTTGCAGATGGAAGTGGCCAAGTAAATTGGAAAGGAGTCGCCTACTACAATAGGTTGATCGATTACTTGCTAAAACGAGGTAATTAAACTTGGATCAAGTATATAATACGCCCTTCAGTTCTAAATATAAGCCTTCGTTTGCAATGCAACTTACACTATAAAAGGGAGTCTTATAGTTAGGGTAATTTACACTATAAATGAGTTTTTATATTTAGAACTGGAGGGAGTATAATATCACTATATATACTGATCTGCTCACTTATTATTATGAATATGAATTTTAGTGTTGACTTTTCATGTGTAACGTTTCTGAAACCTGGTCAGGCATTACTCCATATGCAAACTTGTACCATTATGACCTTCCTTTGGCTCTTGAGTTGAGATACAAAGGACTATTGAGCCGCCAAGTTGTGTAAGTACAGTATTATATTATGTCTTGTTCTGCTGCCACTTAATTGCATATTCAGATACTTTCAATTATCTGATTAGAGCTTCCAATAATATTGTACAGGAAGGATTTTGCAGATTATGCAGAGTTTTGTTTCAATACTTTTGGAGACAGAGTGAAGAACTGGATGACATTTAATGAGCCTAGAGTCATAGCTGCCCTTGGTTATGATAATGGCTTCCACGCTCCTGGAAGGTGCTCTAAAGCTTATGGGAATTGCACGGCTGGTAATTCTGGCACCGAGCCCTACATCGTAGCACACAATTTGATATTGTCACATGCAGCTGCAGTTGACAGATACAGAACCAAGTACCAGGTAACACTAACTAACTTTCAGTGCCTATTCTCAACGGGAAAATGTTAGGACTACTTTGGGAAACTTAGGAAGATACATGAAAAGGGTCAAGATACTTTTTGTTGATAAGAACTTTGACTTGGATATTCCTACTATTTTGGAGAAAGAAGTAGAAAGGTAATGTAGCTATAGGGTTGCTATAGTGAAAATCTATGAGAGGGTCAAGTTGGGGGCTGTGAGAGTTGCTTTTTGGGGACCCAAAAATCGTCCCTTTAGTCCATTGAGAGGGATGTGGAGTCTTTAGGAAACTTAGGTCACGTTTGGTACCATGGAATTTGGAGGTATGGATATGGAAATGGAATTGATTTCCATATCCATGCATGTTTAGTATCATGTGGAAGCCAATTCCACCAAAACCATGGATTTACAATTCCATCTCAAAAGCTTGGATTTGTAAATCCATGGAGATAATTCCATCTCTACCCATGCCTGACCAGCGACCTCGACGGTGAGCTAGCACTCACCCAGCGAGCACTCACCCAACGGAAAGTGACGTCGACGGCTTTGGCGTCTTGTGAGGAAGACGAAGCACTCACCCAGCAACCTCCGGCGACCTAGACGGATATGTGATGGCGGAAGAGACCTTCGACGACCTACGAACCAGCGACTCCATTGTAGACCTTCAACGTCCTCTTCTTCGATCCATTGCAGACCTAGGAACCAGCGACTCCAGCTTCTTTCACCGTCATCGTCATCAGCGTCATCATCTTCATCTTCGGCGAGGCTGAAGGTGGAAGCTCCTTCATCGTCGGCGTCATCTTCGTCATCGTCGGCATCATCTTCATCATCGTCGGCATCATCTTCGTCATCGTCGGCATCATCTTCGTCATCTGCGTCATCATCATCATCATCGTTGGCGTCATCGTGATCGTCGGCATCATCTTCGGTTTAAGGCTGAAGGTGGAAGCTCCCGACGGCGACGCAGATGAATGATGCTTCGTTTTAAAAGTTAAAAAAAAGATTTTTTAATTTAGAAAGGCCTTTAGGTCTTTTCATCTAAAAATCATACCTCATTTCCATGACATACTAAACATACTTTTAAACCTCACATCCATATCCATTTCCACATCCATATCCATTTCCATATCCATCGAAATGAATTCTGCGTACCAAACGAGGCATTACTGAGAATTGGGAGAGTTCCAGCCTCTCAAAAGCTCAGAGCCACTATGTTGTGTATCTGTGTTATGTTTCTTCTTGCTTCGTAGCTATTATTGTGATTGAAGTTTATGTGTCTGAGTGTAAAGAGTGCCATATGTTGTCCTAAATTGCCATATCCCTCCTAATCCAATTCAGTTATGCAATAATAGTCTTACCAATCTCAAGTTATTCCCACTCTTTGTTGCCTATTTCTAGCTTGAGTCTTGTTATCATCAGCTTTGTTTAGGAGAGGGTTATACAACAGAAACCTTAAAAGGGTGCTGGGAAATTCCTGATGATGCGGTAATGAATCTGGTTGCTTGTTTCAGGAAAAACAAAAGGGAAGGATTGGGATTCTTTTGGATTTTGTGTGGTATGAGAATCTCACAAGATCTAAGGCTGATAATTATGCAGCTCAAAGAGCTAGAGATTTTCATCTTGGATGGTAAAAGCAAAAGCCTTATTAAGAATCTTCATTATGAGGCATTTGTAGAAATTACATAAATATTAGTTCAAAATTCATGCAGGTTCCTTCATCCTATTGTGTATGGTGAGTATCCAAAGACAATCCAAAACATTGTTGGGAAAAGGCTTCCTAAGTTCACTGAGGAGGAAGTGAAGATGGTGAAGGGATCGATGGATTTTGTCGGTATCAATCAATACACTACTTACTACATGTATGATAACCATCAACGTGAACCAAAAGTTCCAGGCTACCAAATGGACTGGCATGCAGGATTTGCGTGTAAGATCACCCTTCCCTTTCACAGTTTTAGTTTAAAAATTTTCAGGCTACTTTAGCTGTTAATATTGATTTTTCCCTCGTGTGTATATTGCAGATGCAAAGAATGGAGTCCCTGTTGGTCCAAGAGTAAGCTTGATGATTCAATTAAACAGACTTACTTTATGATTTCACAAATCTTGCAGTAACTCTGATGTGTAAGTGGGAAAATTTTGCAGGCAAACTCATATTGGCTCTACAATGTACCATGGGGCTTGTACAAAGCTTTGATGTATGTCAAGGAACGCTATGGAAACCCTACAATGATCTTATCTGAAAATGGTCAGTAAAAAAAAACAGATATTAATGTTTCTAGTTTTATCAACTTTTAATCCAAATTTTAGAACCGGTTTGTGTTAATATTTGCCAAAGTGATTTTGATCCATACTGACTTTTGCAAATTTAAGTTGAGGTAAAAGCTAGCTAATATAATACTATAATGTGACTTATAGTTGGATAGGTTTTTCAAATAAAGTTAGATAGTTTGACATAAACTTATTTGGATGGTATATTGAAAAATCAGTTTCAAAGTGATCAAATCTAAAACAAAGCCAAAACTAGAAATACTTGCTTTATTTTCGACTTGACTTTTGGGTGTGAAGCTCTTTTTTCCAAAAGTCACCCCAAGTGTGTATTGTATCATAAAGGTGATTTTTGAAGAGATCAAACGTGATCCCAAACATGCTCTTAACCTGTGGTGAGTTGATCGTTAATTCGTAGGCATGGACGATCCGGGAAATGTAACACTTGCCAAGGGGCTACATGACACCACAAGGATCAATTACTACAAAGGTTATCTGGCACAACTGAAGAAGGCAGCTGATGATGGAGCAAACGTAATTGGTTACTTTGCATGGTCCTTGCTTGATAACTTTGAATGGAGATTAGGCTACACATCAAGATTTGGCATTACCTATGTTGATTTCGAAACCCTCAAGAGATACCCAAAGATGTCTGCATATTGGTTCAAGCAGCTCCTTACCAGAAAGAAGCAATAAGCTGAACCTACTAGTTTAATGAATCTTATGAGTTTCATTTGTTTAGTGACGGGCTTTTCTGAAAATGTAATCACGTGACTTTATGAATGATCAATGCTTAGTCTTGGAATAAAATGAAGTTGTTTTCTCCTCTAACGACACTCATCTTTCTGTTTTGACTTGTGACTATCATACTATTAAAAATTATACTACTAATAAGTACACAGAAAAAAAATGATAGCTTTAATAAACAAACTGATGGGAAAGCAACATAGTTCAGTTCATTAACTCATCTTTAAGGTTAATTTATAACAATTTTGACTTGTTGCATTTTACTGAAGTTTGTATTACTACTACAGTGATAGATGGCCTGGAGTTTTTGATTGTATTAGAAAAGAGAAAACATTGAATAAAAAATCATTAACTGCATGTTTGTTTCTGTTTTCGAAACAATTTTATAAAATTGTCTTGAAAAAACAAGTTTTGAAAAAAAATAAAAATATATGTTTGGATAGTTGTTCAAGAAAATTATATTTAAAAATAAACATACTGAGATCGAACATGAAGCCTCTATGAAAACTCAAGTCTTTAAATGGAGAAACTGACATTAAGAGAGAAGAATTAGTTTCCCAAATTTTCTAAAAAAATTTAGATTTAAAAAATATATTTCTATTTTGTTATTTTTGAAAACATCCATCCGAAAATAACTTGCCAAACATGTTTTTCCCTTTTCCTATTTTAAAAACAAAAAATTGTTTCCAAAACAAAGAAACAAATAGACCTTGATAAATCAGAATGTACTGAATGCACTCCTGTTCTGTCTTACTCTTTTTCTGGACAACTTATAAGGACTACAAAATTCAATATGCAATATAAAATATATAATCAGTTATACAATTTATAAAGGAATTTAACTAACAGCTTAATATGAGTTGAAAAAAATTTCTATTTTGGATTTTAGAAACTAAAATTTTCTCTATTGCGAATTTAGATTTAAAAAAATTATTTGAATGTTTCAAATTTCAATAGCTATAATCCATTTTTATTTTTCAAAATACAATATTTAAACTAGTAAATAGAACATGTAAAGGACGGATCTCTTTACCATAGAGTTACAAAATAACATTAATATAAATTAAGATAAAACCTCTCTAACATACTTATTTTGTAAATTATAAATTACCTTGGAAAGTAGTTTTTATCGTTAATCTAAACAGACCGTAGTGGTATATCATGGAAAAATACATTAGAGATTCAAAATACATTAGGATATTCAATTGTGTTAGTGTAGGATATGACCAAGAGGGGGTGAATTGGTCAGTTTTTAAAAATTAAAAACTTAATCGCAGTAATTAAACGAGATCACCGGTGAGAGCATAGAGAAGAAAAACACAGCAGCTTTATCCTGGTTTGATCCTCCTGACCTACGTCCAGTCCTCAGGGCTCCCCTGAGATTTCCAATCCACTAATCAACAACAAACAAGGCTCTCTTGACCCTTACAAGGAGATTTTCACTCCCCCTCACAACACGCAAAACAGAGTCTCACGCACTCTGTTTTCTGACTCTTTCTCAACCCAACAAATCCAAGGTCCCAACCTTGAATATCTCATAAGAATACAACAAAGTTTGACAGGATAAACTCTCCAAAAGAGTGGATAGTCAAATAATGAAGCTCACAATAATTTACAAGATGACAGAAAGACAGTAATGACGTTCTCAAGTTTGTTCGTTCTGCGTTGTTCTTTCTGTCTTCACTGCTTCTTCATTTATATCTGAGTAAGCATTCATTATTCGTTACTCAGTAACTTAGTATCCGTTGGAAGAAGCTCCTATCCGTGACACATAGTCGCTGAGTTTCTGGTCTATCATTAATGGCTTCATTTAATGCGTTCAACGGCAGCGTCGCAGGTCATAAATGCTGGGCTTTATTCCTCAGACTTCCTGGGCAGTTTTAATGAAAGAACTAAAGCACATTTATGAGGTTAGGTAACATTCAAATTGTTCCAGCACGAAAGAGGAATGATCTGATGATAGTAGGAATGGCCGTGTCAGAAGCATGTCAGAGAGAGAGAAGAGAGAACTCGAGTTTTCATCGTCCCATGACTCGAGTTCTAGTACATCAAATTGATATTCCTGTAATGAAACTCTCAGATATAACTCGAGTCTTTATTTGAAAATTCTGAGGCTCTGTTGAAAAACTTTTATACAAAACTTCAGGTTTTTGAGTCCAGTTGTAAAACTTCAGGTTGTGAAAGTGAAGACTCGAGTTCTAAAACTGTTTAGATGAAAAAGACTTCGAGACTCGAGTTTGGAAAATCAGGAACTCTAGTTGGTGAAAACTTCCAGTGAGAACTCGAGTTTGAGAATCAAGTTTTTGAACTGAGAAAATTTCGCAAGGCATGGAACTCGAGTTTGCAAAAATGAAGGATTCGAGTTTTGTGAAAACTTCCAAACAGAACTTCCAGTTTTGAAATCAAGTTTTGAGTGACAGTTATGGAACTTGAGTTCTGAAAAACCTGGAACTCAAGTTCTATAACGTGATGGAAAAACTCGAAGTTGAAACTTCAAGTTTTGACTTGAAGTTCTGGGACACAGTTGTGGAACTCGAGTTTTGAAAATCCTGAAACTTGAATTCTATAACGTGATGAGAACTTGAAGTTGGAACCTCAAGTTTTGACTTCCAATTTTATTTGTACGTTATGGAACTTCAAGTTTTGAAAACTTAGGACTCAAGTTCTTGAACTGAATCACAAAACTTCTTTTCAAGACTTCCAGTTTCAATATCTAGTTTTGAGAATCAGTTATAGGACTTGAGTTTGCAAAAACCTGTGACTCGAGTTTCAAAACTCTTCTGACATTTTCAACACAATTTCAAAGATATTATTCCAGATTCCAAATCCTGCCATAATTTGAGGTTTTTGTTATCATCAAAATAAGGTCTCAACATTCTCCCCCTTTTTGATGATGACAAAAACTAAACTTCAAAAAAATTTAAAAGTCTAAGCTGAGGAATATGATTGTAAGCACAAGACAGAACAA
>JANTPZ010138612.1:0-19570 GCA_025593235.1 Vachellia pachyceras
TAAACCCCCTACCCTAAACCCTAAACCCTAAACTCTAAACCCCCTACCCTAAACCCTAAACCCCTTACCCTAAACCCTAAACCCTAAACCCCTAAAACCCTAAACCCTAACACCCAGTTTGGTATCATGGAATTGGGGCCAGAGAATTGGAACTGGAACTGACTTCCAGATTTGTGTGTGTTTGGTGCTCTGGAAGTCAGTTCCAATTCCAAGAAAATGGTTGGAACTCGGTTCCAACCTATTGTCCATGGAACCGAGTTCCAACTTGCTTGTTTCCACCATTACCCTCAAAGATCTACCGCCTTGGTGAAGGACGACGGTGAGCTCAGGTGTTGGAGGATGACGCGGCGAACTCCGTGGAGGACGGTGACGGTGAACGACGGCGAACTCAGTGGAGGACGGCGACGGCGAACCTAGTTGGTGGAGGACAACGCCTTGGCTGGAACTTGGTGGAGGGCGACGGCGAACTCGGCTTTCGATCTATGACATTGACTTCTACAGCGACGATGACCAGAGAACGAAGCCAAGCTCTTTGATCTGCTAAGCTCCTCGATCTCTTCTTGTTGGTGTGGAAGTCCAATGTCATTCGGGAGTAGTACTTCTCGATGACTTGGCGTGAAGACTTCTTGACGGTCTTGGTGTGGACGCGTCCCATGGTGGCTCCGTCAAATCCCTTGGGCAGCACTCGGGAGAAAGCGAATAAGCCACAGGTGCAAAACCGGCCACAGCTCAAGCTCTTCGATCTCTGTCTCTCGATCTCCACATGTGCTGGTCGGAATTGCTAAAGGCTGGAGGGAGGGGAGAAGTTTTTTGGGGATCTCCGACATCAACCTCTGAGAACGAAGCCAAGCTCTTCGATCTGGAGGGAGGGGAGAATTTTTTTGGGGGAGAAGAGAGTTTTTTTTATTGGGGGTATATTTGTCTTTTCACCATATCAATATAAATATTAAATTAAAATAATACACACTTCTTCCAACATACCAAACACACTTTTAATCTCACTTCCACTTCCAGTTCCATCAAAATCAGTTCCACGTACCAAACGGGGCAAAAACCCTGAACCCTCAACCCTCAACCCTAAAGCCCCAAACCCCAAACCACCCTAGACCCTAGACCATAGACCCTAGCCCCTAGACCCTAGACCCTAGCCCCTAGACCCTAGCCCTTAGACCCTAGCCCCTAGCCCCAAGACCCTACACCCTACACCCAAAACCCTCTAGCCCCTAGACCCTGGACCCTACACCCTAAACCCTAGACTAAACCCTAGACCCTAAGCCCTAAACCCTAGACCCCAAACCCCAAACCAGAAACCCGAAACCTCTAAACCCCAAACCCCAAACCCTAGCCCCAAACCTCTAAACCCCAACCCCTAACCCCAACCCCTAGCCCTAAGCCTTAAACCCTAAACCCTAAAGCTCGAACCCCGAACCCTGAACCCTTAACCCTCAAACCCCGAACCCTGAAGCCTGAACCCTCGAACCCCGAACCTTGAACCCGAACCGTGAACCCTGAACCCCGAACCTTGAACCTTGAACCGTGAACCCTGGACCCTCGACCCTGGACCCTTAACCCTGAACCCAAACCCTGAACCCTGAACCCTAAACCCCAGACCCCAGACCCCAGACCCTAGACCCCACACCCCGAACCCCAAACCCTAAACCCTAAACCCCAAAATTGTTTCTTTTGAGATATGGATTTTGAGTTCTAGGTGTGCATGTTACTCTATATTTGAATGGTCAGTTTGGCCCTGCAATTCTTGTTGCGTCCTTCATTTTTACTTCACTCTATTTACTTAGATTTCTTTCTGTCATCTTTAAGGACTCTTTATTGACAGGTGAGTAATTATTCTCTATGCTTTTCCCTTTGGGTTTTGTTGTTGATAGATTAGTCTGCAATGTCTATAATTCAATATTTATGTGAGGTGTGTCAGCTTGCATCTAGATGTAGTTCATATTGACAACTCCCTAAATCCATAGGGTAAATGGACCACCTAATACAATTATTGATGGAGGGTTCAGTTGTGTTTGGTGAAGTTAGTGACTAGGGAAGGATAATATGAGGGAAAACATTCTGGATACTCATTACTTCGGACATGATTTGGATTTGATAAGGCCGATGCCTGATATGTATATGAAACATGATTCATTCATAAATTTGGATGGCTTTGCTCTGAAAATGATTGATGGTTTGTTCAAGTGTAGCATATTTTGTTGTGGAAATAAATTTGATGGCAGCAAAGGATGAATGGTCCTAGTTGGAACAGATAATATCATTCTTTTTTATGCTAATTTTAAAGGGAGAATTACTTTTGGATTTTACAGTGGCAACATTCCTTCTTGTATCTGCTTATTTTTCCTCTGAATGCAGAATATATATATGTTCGGTTTTTTACTCCCATGATTTCATTTTTATTTTTTATTTAGATTCAATTATTAAAATTTGTTTACTCTGATAATGTTAAACGGGCTGCCCATTACTCGTATAAACCCGTCCATTTATTGTCAACCCGTTTATGAGAGATTAAATGGGCTGAAATATGGATACGGACTACTCCGTACCCGTGAAGCCGGTAACAAGCTAGACACGGCAGCCCAACCCGTCCGTGTAAACTAAAATGAAGTCAACTTCCCTATCTTTCCTTTGCTAGCTTGAGAACTACGGGTTCGAAAATTTTGTCGAACACGCTGGTTCAAGTTCTCGCTGGAAAGGTTAGAGCTTTGGCTCTCCTTTTCCTTAGTTCGGGGGTCGAGTAAAAGTACTAGCAAGGCTGAAATTGAAGGTAAATCTTACTGGGATTTTATACGTCAAATAGCGAATCGCGTTATAAATTAGGGTGCATTGTTCACTTCCTTTTCTCGATACATTCCCCTAAATACTGTAATTCAATGTTGATAACGAGTTCCGATTCTCTCTATCTTCCCCGTCCCTTTCCTCGTCACCCGTCAGATATCGATTCTTCTCCTAATTTCTTTCTTTGCAAAATAAGATTGTGCGAACTGGGATGGAAGTGAAGTGAAACCACCTGATAGACAGAGTTCTCTTGCCTGGTGTTTATTCTTATTTCATTATGGATGACATTAGCTTTGTTCTTTATAGCACAGTATTTTCTTCTATATTACGTTTTATCAGAATCTTTGCTATGCCATAATTACAAATATTTGGTTCGTTTCTTTATGGCTTCATTGCTTTTTGGAGTGTGCATAGTCCCGTTCTCGCTCTTTCTCAAGGAAATTCTGTAAGTATTGAATATTGATAAGCTGGTAGATTACAGAGCATGGATGCTGGAGGAAATTCTCTGTTGTCTGCTCCTGATGGGGTAAAGAGAAAAGTCTGCTATTTCTATGATCCGGAGGTTGGAAATTACTATTATGGGCAAGGTCACCCCATGAAGCCACATCGTATTCGAATGACACACGCTCTTCTTGCCCACTACGGATTGCTTCAGCACATGCAGGTCCTTAAGCCGTTTCCTGCTAGAGACAGAGATCTTTGCCGATTTCACGCTGATGACTATGTTTCATTCCTTCGAAGCATAACTCCTGAAACGCAGCAGGATCAGCTTAGGCAACTCAAGCGCTTTAATGTTGGTGAAGACTGTCCTGTCTTTGATGGTCTTTACTCTTTTTGTCAAACTTATGCTGGAGGCTCAGTTGGTGGTGCCATTAAGTTGAATCATGATCAATGTGATATTGCTATCAATTAGGCTGGTGGACTACATCATGCCAAAAAGTGTGAGGCTTCTGGATTTTGCTACGTTAATTATATAGTGCTAGCAATTTTGGAACTTCTTAAACAACATGAGGTTGGTCTAATAATGTGTTTTTCCCCTTGATGTTTCCCTTTGCAGCTTCCCCTTTAGAACTATATTGACTTGTACAGACATGCTTATCCTTTATGCTCGTATTTTCTTCATCACTTTTTCAACAATAATTTAACTGAATTTGAATGGCTTGAGGGATCATACCTCTCAAGTATGCTAATGCTGGCCATATTGTTAGTACCTACACAATCTTTATAGGCAGTTCAAATGAAATCTTCAGTTCTTAAGCAATCCTTTTATTTTAATTTCTTTCACAAATTCCTAGGTTTAGTGCAAAAAATTTAGCTGCTGCTTCTTGGCACAACTGGCAACTTCTTACTTTCAACGTGATGAGTCACCCTATATACCCATACAAAGGTGCAATACTCACATTGCAGACATATTGTTTGCCACTGATCGTACATAGTCTGCATATTTTTAACTTCAATACTCTTGTCCTTGTGTGCTCTTTTTAATGAAGATGCACTTGCTGGATGTCATTTTTAGGTGCTTCAAGTTTTTTTTTAACAAAAGATGACTCGAGTCCCTCCTCTGTTGATATATCATAGCTTGGCTTTTTTACTTTTCATTGTTTGAGTCACCTGATTACTCCAACACTCCTATTGTTTGCAAATCTTTATAATTGTGCTATATGCCGAAATCCTTTTTTCTGAAGTGATCATGTAATATTCATTGCAGCGTGTTCTATATGTGGACATAGATATCCACCATGGAGATGGGGTGGAGGAAGCTTTCTACACTACTGACAGAGTCATGACGGTTTCCTTCCATAAATTTGGTGATTATTTTCCCGGTACAGGAGACATACGGGATATTGGACGTGGAAAGGGAAAGTACTACTCTCTGAATGTTCCACTGGATGATGGGATTGATGATGAGAGTTATCATTTCTTATTCAAACCAATAATTAGCAAAGTTATGGAAGTTTTTAGGCCTGGTGCTGTAGTTCTCCAGTGTGGTGCTGATTCCTTGTGTGGAGACAGATTGGGATGTTTTAATCTTTCAATCAGAGGTCATGCAGAATGTGTCAAATATATGAGGTCATTTAATGTACCCCTCTTGCTGTTAGGTGGTGGTGGTTACACCATTAGGAATGTTGCTCGATGCTGGTGCTTTGAGGTAGAATGTCCTTATGATTCATTAAATTGTTTTAATATATCTAATGCAACACTTTTAAGCCTTGGAAAGGCTCAGAGACTGTTTTATCTGCTGTGGCAATTGCAATAGCCTCAGCAGATAAAATAGTCTCTGAAGTTATTGCCATAAAAGTTCAAAATGCACTTTCGTTTAAATTTGTGGACATTATGAGCCCCTAATTTATGATTTCAGGCTTTCAGTACATTATGAGTTCCAAATAACTTAGTTGTTCTCTTTTCCCGTGCACTGTGAAATCTAAACGAGGACACCATAGGAGCTCTTGGGAATTTTTTTTTTGGTTTCTTTTTGCTTCTTTTTGTGTAGCATCTGGGGTGGATTATCATATGGCTGTTGAATTTCAGCTTGATCATCTTGCTTCATTAGTTGTTGCATACAGTGCATTTATTCGTTATTCAGATTGTGGCTCTTAACCTCAAAATTGTAATGTGTTATATGTAAGTGCAGACAGGAGTTGCTCTTGGAATAGAAGTTGATGACAAAATGCCACAGCATGAGTATTATGAGTATTTTGGTCCCGATTATACTCTTCATGTTGCTCCAAGCAACATGGAAAACAAGAATTCACGTCTTTTATTGGATGATATCCGTTCCAAGCTTCTTGATTATCTTTCCAAGCTGCAACACGCTCCTAGCGTCCAATTTCAAGAAAGACCTCCTAATTCTGATCTCAGAGAGGTAGTCACTATGTTTTTGTTAACTCTTCATTTTCTTCAGTCTCGCCTTGTCACATATGCTAATAGTTGATGCGAATATGTGTTTTAGGGTTTTTATTTGAATTAAAATCTATATGATCTTTAAGTATTACATATTCCTTTATTTTAAAATAAGATATTTAGGAGTATTGTATCTAACTTATCTTAATTAGAAATTAGTTATTGTAAATTATGTTATCTTTTAGTATTTATTAGATCATTAATTTAGGTTAGAATGTTAATTTGGATAATTATAACGAGTGTTCTATTAATTTGAATAAATCTTGATTATTTTTCAGTCTCTCTCCCCAATTTCTCTCTATTTTCTCCCTCCTCTCTCTTTCCTCTCTCCCTTACCCATCCCCTATTTCACATCACTAATTACCATTTTTTAGAAATTGATTGTTAGGATATTCTACAGTCAGCTACTTTTCCATAATCTTATGAAATGTGGGACGAATGGAGAACCCTTGTGTGGGTGATGTGATTACTGAATATTTATGGAAGTTGTTTTTTATTTATAGATAAATGTGGGGAAGTGTTTGAGCAAACTCATCTTAATACTAGATCTTTTAGGAAAGCTAAAAGACCTTTATGGGGGAAATTTTGTCAGCAAATGTTGGTATATATATGATCTTGTAATTATAGATAAGTGTGGGTAGGTGGTGGGACAAACCTTGCATCAATTACTAGTTCTTCTGAAAAAGTTAGAGCCCCGTCAAAGATAAAGGCTTTTGTTTGAACGACAATTCTTAATAGAACAATTCTTTATTAAGCAAAGCCAAGAGATACGTGAGCAATGATTGACAAATTTAACAATAATGAGACTCGTTGCCTTGGGACACCAAACACCTGAATGAACAATATCACTATGATCATTGTGAACATATGCCACACACCCAAATACTTTTTCTAGAATATGAGTGAGGATATAAGAGTGATAATAGGTCTAGGAAAGGAGCTGTATGGGGGTTTTAAAGTTGAGAGTTGCTAAGGGAAGGCGATTAATAAGGTGTATGGCAATGAGAATAGCTTCCCCCCAATAAAATTTGGGAACATTGCTTGTGAGCATAATGACCCTTGCTACTTCAGGGATATGACGGTTTTTCTTTTCAACGGTTCCATTTTATTGTGTGTTGACACAACTAGTTTGATGGGTAATACCATGTTGTTGGAGATAATGTTGGAGGCCTGAGTTCATTTATTCTCTCCCATTATAACTTCTAAGGACTTTGATTGATGTATTAAATTGGTTTTGAATCATTTTATGAAAATTTTGGAAAATGTGTGTAATGTCTGATTTGTCCTTCACAAGAGTAACCTAGGTGAAGCATGTGTGATCGATCAGTGTGACAAACCATTTAGCATGGGAAAGTGGTGGGATCCAGGCTGTGCCCTGTATATTGCTATGGACAAGGGAAAAAGGATGAGAAAATTCATGGGAATGTGGTTTGCAGCTATTTTTAATGTGCTTGGATAATTGGCAGATTTCACGAGGAGTAAAAGTAGTAATTTTATTTATAGAATTTGGGAACAATCTGGACAAATATTTAAAATTTGGATGACCTAACCTATAGTGCCATAATAAGACTTCTTTATTTGTGAATTGAGGATTCAAATCTACTGTCAAACTTGAAACATGTGCTACTGCTTGTCTGCATGGTTGATGCTTTACGCGATAAAGTCCCTCTACTAACTTAACCACGCCAATCGTCTCCAACTCCAAGTTCTGAAATAAACATTGAGTGGCAGGGAAATGAGTATCACAGTAGCTAAACCGAATAGCTTTACTCATAGAGATCAGATTATATTGCAAATTTGGTGCAAACAACACATTTGTAAACACAATATTGCCAAACAAACACACTTCTATTCCATAAACTTTAATATACTTCCCATTAGCAACCTTTATAAACAAGAGTGTATCACATGGTTTAATATTTTGGAGTAGCTTGGTATTACCAGTCATATGGTCAATGGCTCCAGAGTCTACAATCTACTTTTGATCATGATGAATGTCAATTTTGAGAGCTAGAACAGTGTTACATGTGTAAGCGACATTTCCTGTGGCTACTAACTCCTCTTTAGTATCATGCTTAGCTAGTGTTAGAATTCAGAACTCAAATTTGATTATTTCCTGATTTTGTTTCCTAGAATGTTGCCTAGGATTAGGGGGAATGAATCTGCATTAATGTTGAGTATGTAATTGTTGATTTGGCTCCCTTGATTGAGCCTTTCAGCTACTATATATTTTGTACCTCCCTTCACTCAATAAGATAACAGTGAGAACAATTATCTCAAATAGCTAGTAATTTTCTGAGAAAGTCCAATTCTTCTCGATTTAGCTGCTCCTCATGTTCAATTTTAGAGTCTGACCTTGCTACATTAACCTTTGTCTCAGGTTTCCCTTTTCCTTTGTGATTTCGAGGTTTACCATGTAGTTTCTAACAAACCTTGTGTGCCCAGGTTTTTGGCAATGATCACACCATTTTTTCTTGCCTTTGCCATTGTTGGAATGGTGCCCTTTAGACATGAGTATACTTAGATCACTTTAAGGAGTCTATTGTGGCTTAGGAACAGGGAGTTGTTTTCTGCTCTATTGTGCGTTAGTTGTGAAAAATACCTCTCTAAGGCTGGGCAATCGTTCGTGACTATAATTCGTCCCCTTATTTCATCATATTTGCAGGGTTGCAAGCCAAGGAGAAACTTGTAAATTCATTTTTCTTCCTTGATCTGGTTGTAAAGTTTAGCATCAACAGTGCAGGTCCATTGCAGAATCTCATATTCATCTAGTTGTTGCCACAAATTAACTAGTTTAGTCCCATACTTAGTGACAGTGAGAGTACCTTGGCAGTGTTGATCCAAGCTTGCTTCTACTTCTAGAATAGCTTCTCTATTTTTTTAGGGATGCAAACATATCTCGAGATGCTTCCCATAGATCACGGGACGACTTGAACAGAGTGAAACTAGCGCTAATTTCTATAGTCATTAAGTTCACCAATCAAGACTACACCATCAAGTCTTTTGCTTCCTAGGTGCTTAATTTTGGATTTGTTTCTGCAAGTCTTAGTGGCATCATTCAAGTAGTCAAATTTCCCTTTTCTAGTGATAAAAAAATCAGACACCCGAGGCCTACTAGAGGTAGTTTTGGCCTTTCAAGTGATGGATAGTGATAGGAGAACTGCCAGCATTAGTCAGCGCTTGGAGGCTCCCACCTTGGTTCATCGGTGATGTTGTGGTGTTGTTCACCGATGGGAGTCGCGCTAGCCTTCATCGTTTAGCCCAAAGCCGAACCGAATCATTATTGCTTTGATACCATGAACAATTCAATGCTGGAATAAATTGTTTATTAATAGAGGGATGAATAATATTTATAAGCTTAATCCTATGTTATATCATGATTCCTAGAATCAGCCCATGATTACACGATATAAGGGGAAAATCAAATTGAAACAGATATGCCATTATCTTAGGGATATTGACATCTAATAGGTAATTAACATAATTATTAATTACTCCAGCAATGATACTCTAATAGGGCCTAAGGCCCATGACTAGTCGTCAATAAACTTAAACAATAATAATCTCCATTACATTTGCCATTGCCATGGAGAATTGAGCTCATTAAAGAAACTTTTGGCGTGTTATACCAACTGATGTAGTCCTAATGGCAGTAATGGGGACAAGAATTTGCCACTACGCCAAAGGGAGATTGTCTGCTCTTGGCCTCTTCAATTATGAAGTCATCTATTGCCATCTATGGAGATGAAATTCCCCCATTTTCCTACCTCTAGGTTTTACAGGGCTTAGGTCTTTCATCCACCATCTTCTATACTCAGTCAGGAAGTTGTTACTTTCATCTCTTATTCATAGGTGCTAATTACCAACAACCATATGACTAAAAACATAGGTATCATTTCCCATTTCCAACTTTGTTTTGATACCATATAGAAAGTGGACAGAGAAAGAAACGCGAGCAGGATTCCTCTTGTGCTTTATTATGTTCCCCCTATGTGTGGCTGAATATAATCCTTACCCACTAACTGTTGGCTTACTAATTTTAAACTAGTCGTTAGAGATTGTACAACAGGAATAGGTAAAATCAGCAATGTGGGAGAGGATGTCTTGCTGAGTGCAAGTGGCTTGCAGGCCGAATGCTGGGCCTATTATCTCTTAATCTGATTAGATCCTTAATCTGGTCTAATTAGTAATATCTTTCTGCTCTATTTTTCCTGATTTATTAGTAAGTGTGCTTGCCATGTCAAGAAGCAATCGTTATTCCTCTGATGATACAATGCATATAGTGGCTGTACCAGGGATTATTTTTAGTGGTTTCTGTAATAAGGGATAATAATAAGAACAGAATGATTTAATAAATAAAGGTAATAATAATAGGAAAAATACTTAGAAAAACCCTAAATTACGGAAGGCCCTAGAGGATGAGAAAGGCATAGTCCCAACTTTCAGGATAGCACAGCTCTACTATTTTACCTTATTTCCTGCCATGATATTCAAGTAGACTATCTGCCAATATCACTCAACCATTGAGATTGATGGAATTCTAGGAAACTCCACTTAGTCTACTATTTCCATAATTATAAAAGAATTCATCTTTTTCTTTCCTTACTAAAAGTTTGTACGTTTACATTTTTCTAGGCTGATGAAGATCGTGAAGATGGAGATGGGCAATGGGATCCTGACTCTGAAATGGACATTGAAGATGATCGGTATTTTTCTTACCTCTTTCAATATAATGAAGTATTACTATCATTATTTCATCAGCTTGCAAACTCATCCAATCAGTGAACAACTCTCAAGCAAAGTAAAGAGAGAGATGGTGGAACCTCACCTCAATGATATGGTATGTTCTTTTCCTATTTTTTTGTGTAATTAATTGTTTGTGTAACAAGTTTCTTTTGACAGTTTTAAAACAATAGAAACAGGCTGTATTCTACTAAAAAGCATGTATAAACCTGCCTTGGTCTGCCTCATATTTAGACATGAGGAATATAAGAGACCAAAGGAAAAGGGAACTATTTTTTCTTGAATGAATTTATCCGATGGTTGTACAAGAGAGAAGGAGCCCTTATCTATAGGAGCTTAGGAAAACTTTCACTTTTATCTCATGGACATGGGCCTCTATATGATGCTCTGTGGAGGAGCATTTTCCATTGAATAATCCATATCTTGTTCTGTTCCCAGCAGTATCCTTCAAGCTAGTGTTACCCTTATGTAGGCCTAAGCATGTAGCTCGCAATCGGGAGGACCCGTCCAACCGGGATGAAAATTCACCCTTTTTTGCCCACCCAAAAAAAGGCCCGTAACAGGTAGGCTTAAAAAGCTAGTTGGTGAAATAAACGAGATGGGCTACGGGCACACCCTCAGGCTATTTGTACCCCCCGGTTCATGTTTAACTGTTTTATGGGGGTTATGTTACTCCACGTCCTTAATACAATAGTCAATTAATTTTTTCTAGAGATATTAAGGTAAGTTTTAAATCTTTAGTACGATGCTAACTTCTAGTTTAGTGGCTAATATATGCTTTTACAATCATGAGGTACCCGCTTCGGAACTACATATGTCATTATTGTTATTTTTTGTAATTTTTAAATGCTTCCAAGACACATGAACAGGCTTAAAATCTAAATCCCCTCCAAAACTCCTCCAATTCCAACGTAGTCGCTCTTGAAACTTCACCTCCCTATTATCATTTACAAAAACTCGTAATCGCAAGCATCAATAACCACCATTCAAAATTTCAGCCCTCCCTCTCACAACACTTGCTCTTTAGTGGTTACACTCGCATCTTGCTCTGACCAATCTCTCTCGTGCCTATCATTTTCTCATTCTCAGATCTGAACTTTGAAGCTGTCACTCACAATCATATGTTGCGCCCTCACCTTCATTTCTTTACATAGGCAAATCGTGAGTTAGGGATGGCCTCCTGTAGCCTTCAGGTCCAGATTTTGCTGAAAAACCTCTCCCTGCTTTTGTTTCTAAGATTGGATTTTTATTTTGCACCTTATGCTTTTGTATCTTAGATCTCTTCTCCTTTTCTTGGCTGTTAGCGAAAACGGTTACATGTAGCCTGGCCAAACCTGTGTGGATTTAGCACAATACATTTAATATGGGCTGAAACGGGTTCTCAATGCGTACGAGCTATTTTAATAACAAACATGCAGCCTAGCCTGTCATGCCCATTGCACACTATAGAATTAGAATGAGTTAGTTTATACACCATAGAATTAGAAAATTACTATAGCAAAAGGAAAGAAAAAATTAACATTGCCAATCTTCCCTAATTCCAGATCCTAAGAAACAACCATTATGATGACAATTAGCAACACTCCAGAATCTTTTTCCCTAATGTTTTCTTTCCATTATTATTTAACAATATTTGTTCTTTTATTACACTGATCCCACCTAGTGGGATAAGGTTTTATTGTTGTTCTTTTATTATATTTTCAAGTGTGAGTTATTCTTAATATGATTTTACAGTATTTCCTTCTTCATTTCTGCATTTTCTGAAATGATATTTGGTAAATTAGGATTATTCTAATTTGCTGTTTATTTTCTAGCCTAGGTTTATTATTGTTAAGATATACTAGGGATTTAATTAGATCTTATTTAGATATATTAGGAATTTAGTTAGATTCACATTATTTGGGATATGGTTAAGATTCTGAATACATCTCTTATGTATAAATACCCTTTGTGGGTACATCAATAATAAGGTTTTTCATATTCCTTCATCAATCTAACAATTATATCCACAAGGAGGCTTATAATGTGTAAAACAAAACAACTTTAATTCCATTTATGAATTTTTTTTTCTAAGACTAGAGGTCATGTTAGTTATGCTCCAGGGGATACTGTTCATAAAGAGTTTCTGAGATTTTTTTTAATGCTTTATTGACCAACTAGAGTTTGACCCCTGTCATCGTCACTCCTCTTTATAAACATAACTATTGGAGGAAGACATCAGATGTCAGATGACATTAACATAGCAATTTTGAGAAGTGAGAGTAATTTATCTTTAAAATAACAATTTATTAGCATTTTTAGAGTCTAAAGAAATCCATCTAGAGTTGTAGTGGCAGCTCTTTCGATATAATGTTCTCATGTGGGCGTTCGCGCGCAGACATACACATCATATTTATCATATATCATAGGTTGAGCAACTCATCAATGCATGAGGAATTTGGCTGAGATATATACATATATATATATACACACACAAGTGAGGCAACAGACCTACCTCGTCGTCTAGCAGGAGAGAATTGGAACAGAATCTAGCCAAGGATAAATCATACCAACTAAATAGCCGGTATGATGTGAATAATAATTAAAGAAAAACAAGATAAACCACCAAGAATCATAGGCTGTATTGTGATCTCCAACAATGTATTAGTATTGATGTCTGTTGTTTGTGCGTTCTCCTTTTCTTTTCTGAGCGCAATCCCTACTCTTGATTTGGATTTTGGACATCAGACCTTTTGCATGTCTAACGCTGGCTTACTTTTCCAGGAGGGCCAGACAAGAACTGGAGAGCAATTTAGAGGCACTGAGTCTGGAGGGTCTGAAACAGCATGCTTAAAGGTGAATGTAATCACATGAGAGATTACATTCGTAAAAATGCGTAATCTTGTTTTTTAATTTAGATGAGTGTGGAAGAAGGTACTTTTGAAGAAGAGTTTTAGCTAACTGTAGCATTTGCAAGCATCAGTTATTTGTTTACATGTATTTTTATGAATCATTATGATTCTTTTTGTTCTTTCATTTGAAGAAGTGCCGTTCAATTTAATATGCCTAGGTTTGTGTTATGATAGGATAAGTTCTTTGTATTTCTTAGCTCCTTTGGGATCTCTTATGCCCCGTTCGGTATACGGAATTGATTTTGATGGAATTGGAAGTGAAACTGGAAGTGGAATTGAGATAAAAAGTATGTTTGGTATGCTGGAAGAAGTGGGGTATTATTTTAATTTAATATTTATATTTATAATGTGAAAAAAAACTAATATACCCTCTACAACAACAAAAATTGTCTTCCCCCCCGAAAAAATTCTTCCCCTCCACCCACAACCAACAATTCTGACCACCAGTTCATCGCCAGAGATCGCGCTCGTCGCTGGGGGTGGGGGTTGTGTTACATCGCCGAGGTTGCGTTCGTCGCCGGGGTCTCTTTTGTCGTTGAGGGTCGCGTTTGTCGCTAGGATCGCTTTCATCGCCAAAGGTCTGTTCATCGTCGAGGTCACATTCGTCGTCAGGGGTCGCGTTCGTTCTTCTTCCCAAACCAAATGGTGTCGCTAGAGGTCGCGTTCATTCGACTGCATCCCTATCACCGTCATCCTCATCCTCATAACAAACAAGGACGTCATCATCCTCATCTTCCCAAACAACGACGTCGTCATCTCATCACCGTTCACTATCTTCCTCACCGTTCTTGCCGTCGTCCGTCACTTTGGCTAGGGTTGAGGAGAAAGGGGGAAAAGGGTAAAAATCCCAATTCCAGGGGAGGTGGGTGGAACTGGGTTCTTTGGGGTGTGGGTTGGAATCAGGTTCCAAGATTTTTTATGGAACTGGGTTCCATGGGGAAGTGGGTTCCAACCCGCTAAACATGCTTCAGCCCATTTCCAGTTCCATTTCCAGGGCCTTCAATTACATGCTACTAAACGCACCATTAGTGTTGTTGAGACGGGCTGAATTGGACTATCGGATTGATCTGGCTGTTGACCGGTAATGGTGACTAGTCGTTCACATTGTTTGATCTCTAAAAAGGTTCAACCGGATGTGCCGCTTTGAGCTAGGGTTCAAATGGGAACTGGCAATCAACCAACAATCAATGGGGTTTGAAGAGAGCCAGCCAAATAAGAAAGAAATAAGCAAAGATGAAAATCGAAATCACAAACGGAGAAGGAAAAAAAATCATTGTGAAACTAAAAAAACATTGCTAAGGAGCCGTCTTTCTCAGACTCCCTCACTTCCATTTTTAATGCGAGTCTTCAAATTCTCCGATCACCATTTGAGCTTTTGATCTGAACTCAATTCACTGCCCCGCATTTATACTTTTGGTTGTTTCTGCTAGAACTGACTTTCGATTGTTTATATTTTAATTTTGAATACATGAGATGGAGTATATCTTAGAAATATTATATAAATATATTCTAAAAATATTAGTATACTTTTGTATTTATTGAATACAAAATTAAAAATGATATAACACTAGTGAAAGTCAATTAAAAAAAGTTAATGTCTCATTCCACAAAATATTGTATTGGATTAACGGGTAGAAATGCTCATGTATTATTCTAAAATGTGCATCTGGTGTTGAATGCTATCATTAAATGCATGAATGCCCATAAATTGTTCAAAATGATTCAAAAATGCTAGGGCAACAATGCCCGTTAACTTTTGAAATGTGAGGCCCATTATTCTGTCTAGATATGCGTTAAAGCCCATGTTGACTATTGGCACGTGGCAGGTGGGAAAAATTAAACACTTCCCTTCTTTAAAAGAAAACCAATGCAAACCCATTTTACCGATACCAACCCCCTTTGATTATTTTCATTTAAGGAAAATCGAGAAGATGGCATTGTTATCTTGCTCAACATCAAGAAGCAGAATAAGGGTCGCTCTAATAAGGCAACCAAGTCGCAAGGACATTTGTGAAGGTCCCACACGATACTGCCATCACAAATTGGTATCTCCCTGGTGGACTTCATAGATGGATGGGAACCAAGGGAAAAGTTTTTAGGGTTTAGGGAAAATACTTCAAAGCAATAATGTTAGTATTTTAAGGATGGTTGATGGTGTAAGGGTGTATATCTTGAGTGATAATGATTTCTGTTAAAAGGATGGGGATGCTGCTATTTTTCTTGGTATGATTGAGTTTGGAGAGAAGGGCCTACTTAATCACATTGACAAATCGTACGATGAGAATTGGCAGTTACAGAGAGGCAATGGTCTTCATTCAGTATCTTGCGTAATCTTCCTCTTTGCCATCTTGCACTTATGTATGCTAACATTAACCTTCATTTCACGCTCAATCTCCCATTTCATCTCACTAATCATAAATTTTGGTGTCTCTTGAATTTTTTTGTATACTATTATGCTAGCCACTTCGCAATATCTCTTGGGTTTTTATACACCTTCACACATTGATGCTCTTAATGTAAGGTCTTAACCATCAACCCTACTTGTACCCCATAGGTTGAAGTATATAGCGCAAATAGGCAGCTCTATTGACACACAAGTTTTATCAATTTTGTTAACTAAGCACTCTTAGTTTAACAGCCCTTTTGAGTTCCCCTTATCCACAAACGTAATGTCAACCATGAAAACGGGCCTTTTATCAAAGCCTAATAAGTCATCGCTCCATCTAACTTATTCCAAAGGCCCATCATCATAGTTGGGACCCAACTCATCATCATCATCATCGTGGTCTCTTCCATCATCAACTACCACTTCAAACTCTGATTCTACACCCTTCTCCACGTCAGAGCTCCTACTTTCACCATCATCAATATCACAACCATCTTAACCAAACCAAGCTACACTAACTTTATTTCCAACCCCTATCCTCATCTGACACTACTATTTCCCCTTCTCCAACCACATTTGATCTATATCTATTGTATTTTCAGGTGCATCTGTTTGTATGTAATCATTAACAATGTTATCAAGTCCCTGACGATCATCCATGTGTTTAAGTCATCTAACACTTCCATTTCATCAATAATCTCGTAATCAATTTGCATAACCCCTCTGTCCTTTCATTTTGCCTTGCCCTAACCATTGCTCTAATGCTATTTGCAATACTATTATGCCCCTCACGGAATCTTGCCTTCACATTTTCCCAATTGCTTCTTGCCATAAAACAAATTTCGCTTACCTTATTCTTGACTAATCGTGCATACTTTTCCTTTAAGATCTCCTCCATATTTCAATCTTCTTTCACAACATTGTCCTTATCGTTTGACGCCATTGAATCTGAAACAATCACAAAACAATATTAAATCGAGGGCTCCGATAGCATTTCAATGCACCCACTACATTATAATACTTATTCGATGCTTACCTGGTTCCACCTTATCTCTTCTTCTCCCATCCGTAACCGGAGCAAAAGAATCTTAGCTCATGCGTTTCCAGAGCTCCATCCTCGTTGATCTTTCCCTCTCCCACACTTATGGCTCCTTTAACACAAAACCCTAGGCTCACTTTCTATTTTTTCTCCCATGATCTCTAAGTCCTGCAAAGTATCTTTCCCTCTCTATTGTTTCGGCTTGTGGATTTTGCTCAATTACATTTTCAATTTTAGACACCTTCATAAGCCTTTGTTTGTCACATGTCCTACCACTTCCATCACCTCATTCTTTAACCGCCACATATGAACTATTTCCAACTCCATATCAGCATCCACCTCATCGTCCTTGGTCAAACTTTAGTAAGCTAATGGTTAACATAAATTCAAATGATAGTGCTAGTATTTTTGAAGTGTTTTGAATAGTTTATGGGCATTTATGCACATGAAAATATTTTTTATTTTGGGAATAATATTTTTCCCTTAAAAGTAAAATGCAACATTCTGATAGCCATTTAATGTCTGCTTATAAATTAGCTACTATTTCTTATAATTAATATTTAACTATTTATGTAGAAAGGTATAAACAATGCTTTTGTTATAAAATAAAAGAATTTGAGAGTAGAATAAAAGAATTGTAGAAGAAATTGAGAGAGGAAGCAAGAGAGCATATATGAAAAATATAAGAGAGTAGTTGAAGAAGAAAGATGATGGGGAGAATAAAGAGGAGCACTCTTTCATTTCATTGCATTTCTCATTCCATATGTGATTCCATGTACAACCAACTCTTTGCATTACAACTCTATTTATAGGCACCAAATCCTTCCAAGAGTCACAATACCATAAACACAAGAATTAACCCACATTATGATACAACATAAAGGCATTAGAGGTTATGGTCTTTATGGCATTAAGCATGGGAATAATAAGGGGTTAGAGGTTATGGAATTTAGCATCAAGAGGGAGAGGATCCTAAGAGGAATCCAAAAAGTTTTATGGACATCCACACATATATAATTTCACAACAGCTTTATATTTTTAGAAAATAATAAATTCACATTAAAACCAGGATGGATTTAATTTATACACGCAGTGTGTGCGGAGTAAGGAACCTATCATTTCCCTTCCCATCCTCGTGGCTCTTCTTGTAACATTTATGTGTGTATAATTTTAAATCAGGATCAATTTAGACGTGGGGGCTGAGAAGAAAAAGCCCAAGGGGAAAAATTGGTCATGACATCACATTCTTCCTCATCTCTTTTTTAGCCCAAACATTCTTTGTGATCGAAGCTATGAGGATCTGAATGTGAAAGATGATCAGTGTAACCGGATTCCGGTCGGTGAAGGTGCTGACGGGCAGAGCAGTAAGAACTATAAGAGTTCAGATGGGCATGCATCGACCTCTGAGGGTGTGCTGAAATTTAAAATTATTTTTTATATTTGTAATTCACTCGTTATCATTATTATTATAAATTTAACATAAATTATGGTAAATTTTATAAATATTGTAGTGGTGGAGGTTCATAACCCAGATAGACTCTTAGGATTATATTGATTAAAGATTATGATCTCAAATGCATTCATTTTGTATTATAATGTGAATTAATTCTTGCATTTATAACGTTGTAGCTCTTGAAAGGGTTTAGTGTCTATAAATAGAATTGTAACACAAAAAGGTTAAATGTACATTAGATATACAAGTGAATGACACTATTCCCTTCTTTCTCTCCAATTCTTTTTGCCTATCTTGCCTACTCATCTCTCTTTTGTCAAATCCTTTATTTTTATAACATGTTATTAGCATGATACTCTACCAGATGAATTATTGGCATCTTATTGATCCTCATATATTTTTGTTTATTGCATAATGATATCCAAATTGTATGGTATGTAAGATTTTTTTCTTAAAGTTACCTTAACAATTTTCTCTACTTTCTCTTACTGCATCTTTAATTTATATATTCTTGATCAATCTGGGATAATCTAATGAGCCACTATATTGAATTAAAAAGATTTTTTTACCAATTGTTTTAAACATCAAATTACATTGTTAAGATTGGACATTATTGTTATTCTATCTTGTTTCAATCTTCTATACAAGTTATTTGATATTATTGATGTTATTTTTTACCTGAAGTTATATTGCTCTAATTTCATATTTTAAAAGTATATAATATGACCTGAAGTCATATTATTTTGAATGTATGGTCAGAAGTCATATTTCTTTTCTATCTTAAGATTACATAACCAGAAGTTATATCATATAACCAAAAGTTATATATCTTTTTCTATTTAATAATATAGTCAGAAGTTATTTTTATTTAATTCCTTATTATATGCCTAGAATCCATGTAATTCGTTTATCCTAAAATAAATAACTAAAAGTTGTATAATACTAACTTCTTATCATTGGCCTGAAGCTATAAGATTTTAATTTTTATGGTAATATTTTACTTTATATTATTTTTATCTTTATTATTTTTATTTAATTATCATTTGTATTTTTATATTTGCATTGTTCTATTTTATGCAATTTTCTATTTATTTATTATTTTTGTAATTTACATTTCCTTTATATTTTACTTTTAGTCGGTCGCTATTTATCTTTCATTTCTTTTTGTTATTCATTTTCATTTTGTTACCTCTTATTATGCAATTATTGTTATACTCACAAGTCACAACACTATAACTAATATATATCATTATATCATTATATTGTTAACTCCATTTATGAAACCGAAAATAACCATGACAAAATGCGGTGCTTACAAATCTAAATAGCCTAAAAGGCAATCATATGATTTATGGTGATTATTGATG
>JANTPZ010138613.1:0-10349 GCA_025593235.1 Vachellia pachyceras
ATGGCCCATGAGTGAGAGTGAGGCTCCGCCACGAGCGCCACTGCCGTGGCCTGCAGAGTGCCTGACATGCATATAAGTGTGGCCAGTGACAGTTCCGCCGGGTATCTCTTCACCGTCACCGACTGCAATATGTAGAAGCCCGACAATGCCCCGCATCCCATTAGTATGTAGAGAGCCCCACTGGTCCGGCTGTTATGGTGGCCAGGGTTAGTGCCGCCGCTGCCTTCGTGCTGTGCTTGGGCGGCTGAGTTGAATATACTGAATCCTGGTCCCTTATAGGTTGCCATCACCACCGCCCCTCCAAGCGTTACAATCGTCCCTATCACTTTCGCTATACTCCTTACCTCTTTCACTTTTATGCTCTCAATCCTGCACTCTCATCCATCGACTTCATTATTATTTGCCTCGTGTTTTCGTTATTCATATATCTATATATATATATATATATATATCATCAGTTAATTATTAATAATAATTCGGAAATGAGCGAGTCCATCATTAATTACCGGAAAATGACTGCCAGCACAAACGTGAAGGAGGGGACGGCGTTCACTATGGCAGAAGCGAACGAAGCCGATGTGTATTTCATCCCCAGGTAAGTGAAGCTCTGATTGAAAACCGGCCTGAGACATTCAATTATGTAAACATATTATCACACACACAAAAACACAAAAATATATAGACAGCCACTTCGTGTTGCGTGTGTGATGGCATGCCTGCATGTTATTAAAAAGCAAAGCTTGATCATCAGATGTTCTACGTACTCAAGAAATCCCAGTGCCATTATCTGTAGAAAAACAGGGACTGTCATCTTCGGCCTACTTCTCCTGCATAAAAACACAAGAGCTTGTGTTAAAAATACATGCATGGCTCAACCTAGCTAGCTAGGTTAGCTCTTCATGAAAATAGGGGGAGGGAGGGAGAGATATGGGGAGGGACCTTTCGAGAAAGAAGGCGAAAGGAGCGAGGAAGAAGGAGGCCATGGAATTACGGTAGACAATGAAGACAAAACGGCTCATGCCACGGTCGAGAATGTCCTTTCCGAATATGTAGTTACCGGCCATCCCAAATTGGAGGGCAAGCATGAGCAAATATGGCTTTGCTTTACTCAGCCACCCTATTCTCTTCATTTTCCCTACTCTCTCTTCTTCTATAACCACTTCACTCATTCTAGTTATTCTTCTACTTGTTACATCTTCGCATGCAAGCCCTTTCCTTATATACACCAACTTTTATATTAAAATAATAAGCCCTATGCTCTCAATTTACGCCCCAACTCTACACTCACCTAGCTTAATTAGCCTTATTATTTAATTCTACGCTTTACCTGTGGAGGTGCTCCTTTTCAAAACAACCATGTAATTTGTGTGCAATTGAAGCCCTGGTATCTTACCAAAAAGGAAACCAAGATTATTGCATAGCGTTGTGCTGTGTCCATGAAGTTATATATCCGTAAGGTAATTAAGACGTCCCACCGGAGGACATTCGACCCAACTTTAATTTGCATCCATTTGTTAGGTTCGATATATATACAATGATAATTTAAACTGTAATTGGGTTAAGTAAGAAAAACTAATGATTCTCTTTGAACAGAGTCAACTGAAGATCGAAAAAAATAACATTAATTAAGAGAACAAGTCTCGATTGAATTCAAGGGGAGTACCTTTAATTTTGTCGTGCCTGAGGGAAATTGTAAAAGAAACTGACAACAGATGTCATTTTGTCGGTCGAGACAATTAGCTGAATACAACTCATATAGATTTTGCTTGCACGAATAAATGTTGTTAGAATTTTTCTTATGCGAATATATTATTGAGCCGAAAGAATCCCTTGGAATAGTAATCCCAGATCCAATAATCTTCACATTTAGTTCATGTTAAATGTATATTAACTTTAATTAAAATTACCGCTTGAGATTAGTTCAGATGGTAAGAATCAAATATACATGAGAATATGAGTAGATATTAAAAGTTTAAATGTATACTTAATGTCGGTTGTATTTTGTGATATAATTAGGGTGAATGGGAAAACATAGATTTTTAACAATTAATTCTAAATTTTTTGATGCAGTAAAAAGTGTGACAACAATTAGTAAAAGAACTCACGCAATTAAATGTGGTAAATAAAAAGTGTAAACAAAAAAATCAGAAGAGGAGGAGGAGGAGGAGGAGGAGGAGGAGGAGGAGTGACCATCCGTGTTAAGTGGTACGTAGTCGGAAGGCATAAACTTTTGGGATGGATATTTTTTTTGTTGTTGGGAGAATGACATTTTAGCTTCTTGTAAACAAATTATTAACACTTTAGTCTCTACTTAAAAAATTTATTTAGTGTAATATATTACACTACTTCTTATCTTAAATATATACGACACTAGTAGTCATCACTCTCAGGGACTAACGTGTTTAGAATAACCGTATATACTATCAATCAATAATTTTCTAATGAGGGACTGAAATGTTATTCTCTCTTTATGTATTTTTTTCGTTTTTAAATGTAAGTGGAGTCTTCATTAGTGCAGCAGACTATGCCTTACTTTGTTCACCAATTTAATTCCAGATCATGCAGATTTCTTATCTCACCCCACATGAAACCAAACTTTAATTGAATCTTGCATAATATAAGTATATATTAGAAGATAATGAAAGATTGGAGAGAGAGGGGAAGGGAGATATTTTTGAGCCTTTCTTTTTCTTTTTACCTCTAAACTTCAAGGCGAGAGGGAGCCTGCAGATATGGGTTCAAAGTCATTGATTTACTGTATCATAACAAATCAAGCTTGTGGATAAGCACATAAATTAAGATAATGCGATACCAGCATATAGGTCAGATTCGTATTTGTCAAAATGAGAACTTCTTCCAACATATAGCTCATAAAGTTGTATTTCCTTTTATTCCTCTCTAGTTGTTGATGTTATGGTCACTAAACATCTGTGAAGATGGCCCTTAGTTGTTTTCCAGTTCAGCATGCATGCATGCCTGACGAAGACCTCACAACACCCCAGAAAGTGAAATTAAGAAGCTCTTTTATTTTCTTTAATGAATTGAACATTGATGATTATTAATAATGCTTTTCAGATTGAGACTGAGTGCGAACAAGGTGGTAAATGGAAAGCTTGCTTAGCTAGCAAGGTTTTCTGAACATCTACATTCTACCAGATAAACTGTTCGTTACGTTCCAAATATTTCTGCAGAATAGCTAAGAGTTCCGAATATGGTGGTGGCCTTTTCCTTTGTTGACGGCTTGTTTGAAAGTTTGGTTAAACATTTTAGCCAAACTGGGGAAAATGTTATCACACTCAAAGCACTTTCATTTTGTCTTGGCATCTTCTTGGTGCTTTGGTGCCTGTATCGCACTTGGAATTTGGACGTATACTGGATTTATGTACTACAGAGAACGAACTATAAGAACTTTAATTGCTTCCATTGGCCCAGAGGCTTTTGGAAACATTACTGCTCAATAAATAATGGAGGTTTTTAGAGGGATCACTATTTCAAGGATATTCCATGGATGAAATGCCGAGCTTTAAGTTAAAATACTACATGTGCCGATTCCAAGTTGCAAAACGGGACGTTTCCAACAACTTTTGGCAAACATATAAAAAAAACAAGTTTAATTATTATGATAGAAAAGAGACTTTAAATTATGAAAGAATATTTAAAAGTGAAGTGATCTCTTCGACTCTGTGACGAACTCATTGATCGGTACGTGTAGTATATGAATAATGTGCGAAAGACACACAACCCAGCAATTTGAGCCATTAACATTTAATATCGATTTATTTTCATTAATAAATTCAGAATTTTAATTTAAAATAGTAATAGTCTTTTAACTACGACTTGTTAAAAGTAAATATCGTTAATAATTTTTATGTTTGAATCGAAGGTCCATAGTTTTAATTGGCCTTATTTTGTCTAAAAGCAAATCTTATTAATCAATTCTAATTTGTTATGATGGGAGCTTTATGATTCACCAGGTTTTGTCAAATTATTGCTCATGTCGTGGGAGTTTATTTTTCAGAAGTCTTGCATAATTTTCTATTCAAAAATCCAGAAAATTTATAACTGCTTCATTTAAAAAAAACTAAGACAGTGTTTAGTATGCGAGCAAGTGTTTTATGTTGATTTGAGTTTATTAAAATTAAAAAGCGGAGAAGTCAAAAAGAAGAACATCTTTTTCAAAATTGATGATATCTACTTGCATGCTAGCTAGTGAGAGGAACATTTGCCCACCCTCACCTCCACATAGTCAGCAACCAGGTATGGATTATTGTTAGTAAAAAGGATGAACATAATTTTAAATTTAATAAGCAACTATCTTTTAAAAAGTAACAAACACGTAATCGGATGGATGGGCAAAGCATTCCAGAATGCCGCAATTATGTTAGAAAGTTAATTTGTTTTATGTTGGTTACGCATGAACCAAGAACCACTACTTTTTTTTTCCAAAAAGGTACTGGCAAAAGCATCGCCTGAAATGAATACGAAACGAAAGCTTAATCTGGTAGATGAAGTTTTGGGCATGCGTTACGGCAGAGATGCTCATAGAAAGCCAGCCTGTAAAATTATGAGTGGTGCAGCCCAGCCATAGCCATGAGGGTGTGAATTTAAGTGTGAAAGAGAAAACAGAAAATATATGATCTGAAGATTAAAGAAGAGGCGTCCATGGAGGGGCAAAAGAGTTTGAAACCAAAAGCAGAGTAGGACTCAGAAGAAACGTACAAAAGGATCAAAAGGTGATGGAGAGATTATCTAATTGGATGCCCCGACTGAGGACCAAAGCATTGTTGACAAAGGAAGAACCATGATCATCATCCTTTTGGCTCGTTAAAGTTTTTTTTATACAAAAAACGAGAGCTCAAAGGCTCAAAAACAAAGCCAAATTATAGAGAGTGGGGATAAGATCCCAAAAGATCATTCGAGCACAGCGTCTGAAGGTGGTGCGGGCACGAGTTGTAAACAGTAGAAGAGGAGATAGCCTCCTTAGCAAGAGCATCAGCCAAATGGTTTTGCTCCCTCGGGATGTAGTGTATGATAACATTCCGCTCCCTAGATATAAATTGTTTGATTTCCTGAAACAAAAGCCCAGTATTAGCATACTGACAATTAGAATTAAGATTATCAACCAATAATTTAGCATATGATTCAATGATTATTTTCTTGAAACCACATTCAGAAGCTAACTGGAGATCTCTGAGAATCGCCCATTCTTAAGCAGTATAAGAGTCACATAGCCCCAGCGCTTTCGCAAACCCAACAATCCAGGCACCCAAGTGGTTCCTGATGACACCTCCACAACCTGCCTTGTTGGAGAATCTGGCCACAGTTCCATCAACATTGACTTTAGCCCAACCTATATCAGGAGGCAACCATTGATGAGGATGAAAAGAATTCAGAACAGGCCGCACTTCTAAGATGTCTTCACTTTGGACAAACAATTTCCACGTCACATTGATTGTGCTATAGGGATCAGGGGGCTTGGTGAAATGGATGTCAAATATCTCCTTATTTCTCCATGACCATAAAAACTAGCAGGCAACACCCCAAAAAAGACCCCAGTTACAAATAGAATCAAGTCCCAAGTGTCTCTTGAGGTTAACAGCAATCCGGTCGCGCAAGGAACAGGAAAGGAAATTAACCATATGAGGTGGCCGAACAGATCTGGACCATAGGTCCCTAGCATAACGGCAATCCCTAAGGACATGTAAGGCAGTTTCCTCTCCCTCCTGGCAGTAAGGGCATAAAGGAGACACATTAGTCTATGAGCTTCTCCAAGCATTAGTAGGAAGTCTGTTGTGAAATGCTTTCCAGAGGAAGATCTTAATTCTCTCCACTCCTTTCCATTTCCATATCTGATTATAAATAGGGCTATACATGTTGGGCGGATCAAGCTCGATAGAGAAATAGGCACTCTTAACCGTGACTTTGGAACTCAGCCATCATTTTGGCCCATCCTAAGGGACATGCAAGAAGGTTTCTTTTCAACGTAGTAGGTAGGCGCTATCGGTCATGTATAATCTATTCACCATAACATGAGCAAGAAACAAAAACGTTGATTTTATGGAATATCTTTTTGGCTTTGTTGATGAGTTGCGTTATCAGGATTGGATGGGCATTATTTACCAAAATGGATAATGAAATGAACCTAGATTTATCCTGAAATTGGCTGCCATAATCTTAACTTCATGATTCCACCCTATAACATGTTACCAAGTGGAGAATGGATGGACCAAACTTGAGAATTTGTTATTGTGAGTGTATATTATAGTTTGCTTTCAAGGCCCTCATATCAAACTTTAGCCTCCACTAAATCTGTGAGAGAAAGCAGTGTGAAGAGCAATTTAATAATACACCCCAAGTTGAAACAAAGTTCGAGTGATATGATTGTGGGATATAAAGGAGAAAGCGCCTCTTCAATTATTGGCTAAAAGGTTTGCAATTTTATAGCTCTGGTGTTTCATGACGATAACAATGTCGATTGGAATGCTGTGATGTGAAGAGGAATCTTTCCTGAGAATGGTCCCATGTTTGTGGTCGAAAATATAAAGTCACTGGACCCAGATTCGTGATATGGCGATTCCTCTAGCTTCCAAACGCAACACACCCAAGAAGTACCAGAAATAAATCCATCACATTGGATTGCTTCGGGCCTGGAAGCACGAACACAGCAAGGGCCGAGCTTATTGTGGTATGCTGTTTATTTTTTGTTTTTTTTTATACACTGTTTATTTTTTGTTAAGTGACAATATGTGTGAATAAGAAACGCAATACAAACCAACGGACTATATTGTGAGGTTGGTTCTAATTAGAAGTATTTTGATCGGTTAAGTATAAAATTTTGAATTTAAATATATGAGAATGCTAAAAATGGCTTTGAAAAAAATTATCCCCAACTGAATTTAGTCTAACAATACTCAAATTCAATCCAGTTAAAAAGTATTATGGAAAAAGAATAATACAATGGCTTTTCAATATTGTCCATTCGATTGTACCAAAAAAAAAAAATTGTCCATTCGATACGTTGTTTTATATATTCGGTCAATTTGATTCTCAAAATGGTCGCTGCTGCTGTAATCACTGAACTATTAGAATCACCATAAACAATGAACACAATACTCTCTTGCGAACACCAGCTGGTGACCGTGAATAAATTTACGATTCTCTATTGACTCTCTCTCTTTCCCCCCTCCTTTCTCCTCACTGATGCTTCGCTAAACCAATAAACTGACAAATATTTAACCATTTTAAACCCCCCCCCCCAAAAAAAAATTTGTTGTTCGCTCCAAGCAAGAGATGGTACGCGGTAATCTATTCACAAAATATAAAAATGATACTAACATGACTCCTTACGTAGAAGATAGAGTTGAGTGAGAAGCATGAAGAACTTGCATGTACAGACTAATCATCGTAGTCATACACCGCGTTAACTCAATACGCCATCCTCACAAAATTCAATAGTTGGTTTGAATCACTAAATTTCTGATGACCCGATCAATCAGTATATGCTCATTATCAAAATCTAACATCATTCCGTTCAGGCAAATGAAAGTAACACGAATCTTCAATTCTATTTTTTGAGTGAAACTCACCCCCAGCAACAAGACCAAGTATATCAACTAGTCCTAGATTTTTCAAGAGAAAACGGTATCTATATGAGCTTCTTCTTCTGAAAGTAGCGCTTCAGGTACCAAAGCTGGAAAACTGCAACCAAGATGCAAACTCCAAGAGACATTATACTTAACCAAGCCACTCTAGCATTAGTTTTTTCACTGACTTCCCTCATCTCTGCTTCCCTGCGCCAATGTCCAACAAAAGAAACTTTCAAAAATGCTGAAGAGAACCACAATAATCAGCAGATGACAGGATCTGAAAGGACCCAAATATGCAAAGCATGCATTCTAGGTCCTTTACTTTTTTTTACCTTTAGATGAATTAGATCTTGAAGCTCGTCAAGATAACGGTAAACCTCATTACTCAAAAAACCTTATACAAATACTTACAACTTATTCACTAGAGAAGTCCTTACATCGACAACATATTCGAACTCAATAAGGTATGAGCTGAATCTTTTACCAACCGAACTATCATTTGCTTTCTTTCTTGGCTTTTTACCTCTGTACTACAATAAGGTATATCAATGGGTTTGGCTTGAAATTTAGTCTCCTAGGATAGAAATTCCCTCAAAGGACCTAAGATTTTTAGGATGAGTTAGGATCTTTCTTTATTTTACAAAAAATTATAACCAACCTAGCCACCAGAGATTAGCACATGTCGAAAAAGTGGTTAGATTAGGCGGAGGCAGAGGTTAAGGATTCAAACCCTCCTAATGTATTAAAAAATATTCTAGCCCAACCCAATTGTATTAATATTGTGGGTTCCCCAAGGGTATGCTCTAAAAATATGAATTCAGTTATTTTTTTTAAAAAAATTATGCATTGAGTCTAGAATGGGGCCAAATTGGGACTAGTTAAAAAGAGCTTTTTCAAATGAATGTTATTTTAGCCCCATAGCCCACGCTTCTATAGAATTGAACACATACGGCTATAGTTTGGCCCATATTGACAACCCTGCTTTCCATGAAATCAGTCTTCCAAAGAAAGTCCACGGGAGAAATTATTCCTTTGATTAAAATATATAATAGAATGAAAATAAAAATAATAACTTTGTAGAAAAAAGATAACCCTTGCAGTCTTCCTCTTGAAAAAGATTAAAAATGAACAGAACAGAGTCATAGTGACAATGACTCTAGGAACTACAAGAAAAGAAAAGAAAAGAAATGGAGATGAATCCTTTTATTATCACCAATCCTACCATCTGAACATGTTTTTATCCCATGGATCATTTTATATATGTTTTCCAATCCCATGCCACAAATTTCCACCCAATGCAGCCAAAGAAATAAGAAGAAAAAGCCTCAATTCACAATAGTGAGAACACGTACTGTGTGGATTGAACTGGAAGAGAATTCTTAACGATAATAAAAGTAGATTTACCTATTCTTCAAATAAATCAGATTCTCATGGATGGCTTCCACTGCCCCTTCAAGTTTCCTCAGCTCAAGTTCAACACCCTAGAAATAATGTGAAAGAAATGGTATTACTCTCTGTGTCTAAAATCCATATAAATATTACATTATGGAGGTTGGAGACTTGCCTCAATCTTTTCCTTCCTCGCAACTGTCTCCCAATTCTTGGCAGAAATTCCAGTTTTCCATTCAAGGTTGAGACTTGTGGATGCGCCGTCTTGATGTTGACCACTCACCCAGAAACAAGCCAAGTAGTTCCCACTCTCTGTAGTTGTAAATGCAAATTGACCATGGGTAACGTTTTCATTGTGGTGAAGATTATTTCCATACGGAGATGTTACCTGATGAAGGTTGCAAATATTACTCTTCGTTATAATCCAATTAGATTAATCCGTTAATGCATAGACACGGACTAATCCTAGCTCACAGCACTGTAGCATAGCAAATCAGAGACACGAGGAAGACATCAAGTTTATAACTCAGTTGCCGATCAGCTACAACGTAGGGAATTCAAGGAAGATCCCAAGGCTCTCAGAATTCAAGATCAGCCATAAACCTTGATTTCCCCTTTCTTATCCGATATGTTTACTTCAATTTTAGTTCTCACATTGCAAATTGTTCTATGCCAGTAACTCCCAAGGACTTTTGGCTAATTGTCCAATTTCAAGAGCCGTCAAACTAACCAAGCCGGCCAGCCCCATTTGCGAAATTGAAATTTTATTTCCCGAATAATAAGTGAATTGAAAAGCAAAAACCAGGCTAAACTATACAATTGGCCACCCTGACCGCATAAGAAGCGGAAGTTATAGTTGACATTGATATTGATAAATAACTAAAAAAGAGGGCAGTAGCGGGTGAATGCAAATGAAACACAAAGGGATGAAAATAAAGATTATACCTTGACCGAAATAGCGGGAAGATGTTGGGCGTCAGCATGATCGGCCACCACAACGTAATCGGCCAAGACGACGACGTTAGATTGGATTTCCTCAGATACGCACTTGGTTCCGGAGCTGGGAATGTTCAGCCATATGGCCTCTGCTAGAGGTGGAAGGAGACTCACAAAGCAGAAAAGGGAAAGCGCGAGTGGTAGAAAAAATAGCCTTGTTTGAGAGTACGACTTAAAATCCTTCGCCATGAGAGATAAGCAAAGGTCAACTTGGAAGCAGATCAAAAACAATCACGAAGGGCCCAGATCTCAGATTCTATTTTGCTTTGGCGTTTGGTTGAGGTAAGCAAAAGCTCTATTTCTCTGTTTTGGAGGCTATCGGGTTAGTTCCTAGCTCCGGACAAGGCCCGTGAATAGTGAAGGGTCAGGCATCACGCG
>JANTPZ010138615.1:0-11222 GCA_025593235.1 Vachellia pachyceras
TCCTTGAAGATTGATTAGCACAAAAGCAGGTTACATGTTCAATTATTTGTATTCAGTTCTCGATTCAATAAAACTTTAAGCCTGAGGTTAACTATGATTTCTATTCTCTTTTCTGGGTAGATGCAAAATTTACGAAGCTGAGGAAGGGATGGGAAATATATAGTCATGACCCACCCCCCGGGGGTTTCCTTGTATGCATACCTCTAGCTGCACAGTCTTGTGATTTATCTATACAGGCCTGCAACTCCAATCTCCACTTTCTGTTGTGGGACTGAGACAATTTCAACAAATAAAATTGAGAAAATTTGATCTTATGTGTTTAATCCTTCAAAAATTGGGTGAAAGATTTATGATTTTATCTAATGACTCATGTTACTACTCCGGAAGGAGGTCTTATGTTTAGAAAGTGAGGGAATATTGTCTTTTAGATTAATGTGTTGTTGGTATAGAAGAATTAATTATAAATAAATCAAGTTTGGTTGGCGTGGTGGTTCAGCACCTCATCCCTTAAGCATGTGGTCTGGGTTCGATCCCTGACTCATCTGAATGGAGCAAATCACTTGGTCAGTCCTCTACTGCTTGGTGCGCTGATAGTAGGATGAGGGATTAATCCCACGGCTTTCGGCTGTGGGGATACCCGGGTGCTCGCCTAAAAAAAAGAATTAATTATAAATAACTTTATAATAATTTCTTAAGACTTAGCCTATTAAATTTTGAAATTACTTCTTATTTTCAGTCTTAATCTTTTCGTGCATGGTTCATTAGTCATATTATAAATTGTGGAGAGTTTAAAAACAAGCCATATTTATGGCTTGTGACATTACAATTGACACAAAAATTGTTAATTTTCAAAGTTCAAAATTGGTATTTTTAGCAATATTTAAAAAACCGGATCGAGTATTGAATTGGCTGAGACATTGGTTTAAGGATTGGTTGGTCAAATTGAGATTAACTTGGAGTTAGATTGGCTCTATTAAAATAATATAATTTAATAGATTATATTTTATTTTATAAAAATTAATATGTAAATTTTAGAATATTATTTTATTTTACTCATATTTTAAATTTAGAGTTTAATTAAATAAGAATGAAATATTGAGATAAAATGAATTAATTTTATCTTATTTTTTAATGAGTAAATTTGTTTAAATAGAAAAGAGAGAATTAAATGTTAATTTTATTACTGTATTTATTAATTAACCATATCTTCCCATTTTGGTTCCATTTTTTTATTTTTCTAGCCTTTATTGAGTTTTTTTAACCAAATTGATTGGACAGTTGAACCATATATTTAGCTGGGTTGACTTGATCTTCGGTTCAACAGTCAACCAAATTGGAATTGACAATCAATTTGTTGGTTTTCAAACTGAATCAATTGGTCTGATGGAGTTTCAAATTCAATACCTAATTTTATGCATTTGAACAAAATTATTTTTAGGTAAAAGCTTAATGACCTAGACCAAAGAAGACAAGGTTCAAACTCCAATGAATCAAATAAATGGTTTTGTGCAATCCATAAATCACATTTCCTTTTTCCACGTTATGTTTACCAAATATTTCTTCTTAGTGGAAATACATATGGCATAAAGGTATGATAAAATTCAATAATGAGATTTTGAAATTGGAGGGGAAAAATAAAATAAAAGGGAAATTCTGAAATGATTTTTAATCATTAAAAAGTGCCTAACAATTTTACCGGAGACCCGTTGACGATCAATGTTAGCCACTGTTGTCAAATTCCTAATGGCAGCTGGCCACCAATTAACAACGTGGATGCTCTTGCAATCCGCCATCGATGAGTTAACTGTTGGCATGATACACGCGATACTTTTTTTTTCCTTATTTAAATTTTGTAATTTTAGATTTTTTTAGAAATATTTTTTTTAATGAGGTTGTATTATATAGGTATCTATAAACGTTTTATTTTAGACTTCGTTTGATCGCATAAGGTTTTTTTGTTGAAGTTTTTTAACAAAGCACCCTTTTAGTGCTTGTTTAAACCGAGATAAAACCATCTTGAAATCTGTAAAACCATAAACTTTGAAATCCATAAAATCATCTCGAAATCTACAAAATGCCTCGGAATCTGTAAAATCCATTCTTCCAACGGAGTTCCCAAACACACACTTAATCATTTACATCCTTATCCTTATAAGAATGTTATGAATATTATCTGATGCGCATTTCTTCCATAATGTCTTATCTCTGTATTTCTTTATTATTTGTAATAGAAGAATTAATTTATCATGCAGTGAGTAAATAAGAGATTTTTTTTCATAATTATGCTCTTACCACAGACTTCACCCTATGTCGCGAACCTCGTTTTATTATTTTTAATAGTAGAATTAATTTATCATGTTTGCATAAAAAAAAAAAGAATTAATTTATCATGTAGTGAGTAAATTAAGAGATTTTTTTTTTCATAATTATGCTCTAACCAGAGACTTCACCCCACGTCGCGAACCTCGTTGCTATCTGCCTTTCTCAGACGGGAATCTGAAGCTCGCCGTTGCTCTTTCACCATAATTCGTTCTCTACGTTCCTCGAAGGCTGGAAGCCTCGCGTTCGCTGTTGCTCTCGTGCTCGGAAATCTGAAGCCTCAACCTCGCCGACGCCTGAATTCTGCACGAAAAATCACTCCCTTGCTCTCGCTGTCGGTTTAGGTAACTCACTCCCACGATCTCACCGTTCATTTATTTTTTTTCCGACTTTTGCAATTGCTTTGTCCTATGTCTCTATCTGGAATTCTTTAAATGAAATAGGGTCAAGAATTAGGATGGGATCTTACACCATTGCCCTAATTGATATTTATTGATTACTATGATGTAATTCTCATATGCTTTCTTTTCCGTTTCAACCAATTCTCATCTATGCTTTCAAATCATTGTTTATTGCTTTGATTACACATTGAGATAATATTAACTATAGTTAACAATTAAATTAAATTGCCTTTTAATTCAGATTTTACTATTTGAAATCATTAAGCTTATTGATAATTTAAAATTCGAATTGAAGATAGCAAAATTAATCCCTGTTCATGAGGTTTTTGCGGGAAAAAGTGGAAAGTTGGAACCGGTAGTAAGGACTCACTGCATTTTTTGTGCTATACTTCATTTATTGTTCAGATATCTTCACGTTCCTCGAGGAAACTTCTAGAGGCAAGCCTAGAATTGGAGACCATTGAGATTGAATACACATAGATGGGTTGCGAAAGCAGAGAATTCTTCTCGGATGACTCTTCTTCCTCTTCACTGTGTGAGGCTTTGCTCTTTGCCACCATGTGCATCATTGGCCTTCCTGTTGACGTGCATGTTAAGGATGGTTCTGTCTATTCTGGAATCTTCCACACTGCTTCTGTTGACAGGGATTTTGGTGAGTTTTTGTTTTTGATGCATTATATAATCTTTCTACCTTTTAATTTCTTCCATTGTTCCCCAGTTCAAACTCATTCGGATCTGAATTTTGTTGGAAGCTTATATCGGTTTTTATGGAATGGGAAATTCCCATTATGCTGCTTGTGCCTGGTCACTACATATGTATTATCTTTTGTGTTGCTTGTTTTCTTAGCTTCTTCTTGTACCATAATCTGTTTACTGAAACGTGAATAGTGGATCTTGCGTAGATAGACTCTGGTTTCATGCATCTAATGTGGGAGTGATCTGATTGATAGCATAAAGTTTGTTTGCTCTGTATTTTCTGTACTCTATTGCTAAACAAAATGAAGAAAGGAATTGAATTTAGAATTCGATTATAATACTACTTTATTTTTTATTGGGTGCTTTTACTATTGGATCTTGGGGTTTATAATTGGATCCCATGTGCATAATTATGTACAAGAAGTTTCATTTTCTGGTGGGAACTTGAAAACATGAGGTTAATCTTGTATTTTTATATTTATAGATTTAGTATTTTTATATTTATAGATTTATAGATTATAGGCAGGCGCGTTAAAATGAATTCTTAGAAAGATTTGATATGAATTTCTAATGCTGACATTTTTTTTGTATATTGGAATGTTGAACTACTTGACAGTATTGTTCTGCTTACTATGATTTTCAGGTATCATTTTGAAGAAAGCAAGGATGACCAAGAAGGGAAAAGGTGGGACAAATGTGGGAAAGGAGGGGTTGATTGATACTTTAGTAATCCAATCAGATGACCTTGTGCAAGTTGTTGCTAAGGTGAGCCATTTTTAACATTCATTCTCTAATGTATGTGCTTAACGCTGTTTATGTAGAATTTAACTATGATTTAATGAAAATTTGTTTGTGTAGGGTGTAATGCTTCCTGCAGATGGGGTTAGTGGAAATATGACTGGTAGCGATGAAGAGGCAGCTGAGCATACTTCTTCTAGTGCAGAGAAACCAAAAGGTTCTTTGATCGATGATAAAATGCAGGTTAATCAATCAAGGTACCTTACATTTAGTCCATTCACATGGAGACACACACATTGAATTAACTGAAGTTGATGGATCGTTATATATTACATGCTATAGAGTATTCTTAACTTGCCTCTTGGCATTTCAAATTTAGATTTTTGTTCTGTTTTTTGTAATGAGAAAATAAATGCCTTTAATGACTATGCACAAAAACCTGAGGAGCAAAGGGACTTGATATTTTTTACTAGAATAATCAGATGCAGTTCTTTTTAAATATTCATTGAAGTTGTTAATGGTGGTTGGAAAATTTGAAGGGTAGTTTGATGGATTTCATTCAAATACTTGCTGGAGTTTGTGGTTTGATGACATTATCTGAAACATGTTAACCAGTAAAAATTGGTACAACTTTTACTGAACACTAATCTAATGACATCTGCATGAAGATCCTGAAACCTCAGGCCTTTGACATTAGGAAGATTGCAAAATAATGGCATATACGGTACAAGTAGAATGCTGCTAGGGCTTGGGCTTAGCATTTCAGACCTGGTGTTGGGCTTTTTCAAATTATGCCATGAACAGCTAGTTACAATTAGTATTAGTGAATGATTTTCTAATGCATTGTTGGCAATTCTTGATGAGTGAAGTGGTAGTGGTGGTGGTCTTGGTGCATGATGTCAGGGATGGCCTTATCTTCTATAGGCAGACCTTGCTAAGATTATTGGATAGACTAGGATGACAAGAAATTTGGTGATGAAAATGGCATTTGAAAATAAAATGGGAGAGATAGTGTGACCCCATTAAGTCATTTTGAAACCCAACAGAATAAAACTAGGAAGCAAAATCTGAAGAAGACCAAATTGGGATGTAAAGCAAACTGATCTTTCACCGGTGCTTTTAAAGAAGATATTGAGTAGGGATATTGATGTTACGCCCTTGAAGAGATAGGAAAGAGAGTTGTTTGTCAGATTGGAATGTCAAAAGAAATTATTAGGATATGTCATCAATGTAAATAGTATAGAATCATACATCTTTCCATTAGGATATTATTACGTCATTATGAGCCATTAATGCCTAGACTCTTACCCATGTGTGTATATATATATATCCCTTTCTTGATTATGAACATATATGAATTCATTCCACATTATTCTCTAAGCTTACATGGTATTAGAGCAAAGCCTTCGTTTTTATTTTCTCTTGCGCTCTTTGTCTATCGAGAACTACCAGGGGTCCTTGGGTCACCTTTTCCTCATCACAAGCACCTCAGGGAGGTCCAGAAGGCTTCGATCGACCATTCCCCTAAGACTCATCATCATCTGGTGAGAGTATGGCCGGTGTGTGACACTTCATTCCGTCGAGTTTCCGATGACGCTTCACCTTGCTGGCATCGTTTCATCATTTCTATCCTTTCTCTAGTGGTTTCGTGCTTTGGTTTGGTAGTTTTTCTCTGGGCTTGGCACTGTATGGTTTCTCGTTTCTATTGTTGTTGGCCATTTTTTGCATCACACAATGACTTGTGGGATTTTAATTAAGTCCCTAGTGTGGCTATTAGGATTTTCGCCCTTGGAGTGGTTGCCGCTTTTCTTTCTCCATTTATTTTGGTTTGAGTTGGTCACTTGTCCTTATTGTGATGTGGTCCAGCTTTGTTGGTTTGAGTATCGTATGTGGGTCGCTCAAATTTGTCTTGAAGTATTTTATGGATGCCAATGTCTTTGCATCTTCTGATGATATGGTTATATTTCTACTGTGGAGTATGTACAGTTTGTTTGTTAAGTAATGTGAGTTGCAAGTAAACGCCCCTATCTGAACCTTCTGTATCTTTCCTACCTGGGGAGGATGATGACTTCCTAGTTTACTAGGTCATTCAATTTGCATTAGCTCAAGCCCCTCTGTTGTTTCAAGCATCTGCTCGACCCAAGTTTACAAACTTTTACAACAGACACCCCTAGGATACTGTACCCGCCCAAATTAAGACCTTCCATTATCTAAATCATCGGATCCTGTTTTGGGTGACCCTTGTCTTAAGTCTCATTAGGGCCCGGTTACTAAATCTCAGACACTTCCTTTATCTACTTCATAGGATCCTACATTAAGTAGTTTTGGTCTTGTGTCCCATCCCGATCCAATCATTGACTTTGAGGCACCTCAATGTTCTGAGCCTAACTCCTTTGGTTCTGACCCTATTACCGATCCTAAGGTAGCTTTAGTTCATGTGACTGACGCCTCTCTTGATTTGCTCATTGCCCTCTGTAAAGGTAAATGCACTTGTGCGTCTCCATATCCTATTTCGAATTTTGTCTCTTATGATCATTTGTCTCCTACTTCTAGGGGCTTTTGGTGCTTCCTTAGATTCTTCATGTAGCCTTGGCTCGCTCGGGTTGGCATGCTACAAGGGAAGAGATGACAAACCTTGATCAAGCAAGTACTTGGAACTTAGTGGACTTGCCTACCAAGAAGAAGGCCATTGGGTGTCAGTGGATATCTACTATCAAAACAGAGGCTGATGGTACTCTTGAACGCTTTGAGGCTCACCTTGTCACTAAGGGTTATGCTCAAACTTATGGAGTTGATTATTTTGAAACCTTTTCGCCTGCGGCCAATTTATTCACCGTTCGCCTTTTTCTCTCTATGGCAGCTACATATGGTTGGGAATTTCATCAATTGGATATCAAAAATGCTTTTCTACATGGTGATCTTCATGAAAAAGTCTCTTTGATCTCGGGGGAGAATGGAAAAGTATGTCGTCTAAGAAAATCCTTATATGGCTTAAAGCAGAACCTCTGTGCTTGATTCGATAGGTTTGGCACTGTGTTTTAGAAGTTTGGCCTGAGTTAGAGTAAGTGTGCTCATTCTGTGTTCTATCAAAACACACGCTGGCACAATTCGCCTAGTTGTATATGTCAATGACATTGTGATTACAGGCAGTAATACCTTGGGGATTTCGTCACTCAAGTCCCTTCTTGCCTCTCACTTCCAAATGAAAGATTTGGGTCCACTGAAGTACTTCATAGGGATTGAAGTCATGAGGAGTAAGAAAGGCATTCTATTGACACAAAGGAAATATATCCTGGATTTATTGAAAGAAATAGGAAAGCTAGGAGTTGCTCTGAGCAGCTTCCCTATGGTTCCTAATTCATTATTTGATGCTAATGGGAGTATACCATATGAAAATCCATGTGATGGTAATCAAAGCAAACTTGATGTTGAGAAGAGCAAACCATTTGAGAGTCCTGAGAGTTACCAAAGGTTGATTGGGAAACTAAGCTATCTTATGGTAACTCATCCCGATATCACCTTTTCTATCAGTGTGTTCAGTCAATTTATGGCATTGCTGACAGTTAATGAATGGGAAGCTTTGGAACATGTTTTGCATTACTTGAAAGGATCCCTAAGCCGTGGTATATTGTACAACAATCATGGGCACACAAACATTGAATGTTTTTTTTTATGAGAACCATGGTAGGTCCAAAGCTAGCAGACGGTCCACTATAGGGTATTGTGTCTTTGTGGCTGGAAATTTAGTGTTCTGGAGGAGTAAGAAGCAAGATGTGGTATCTTGGTCTAGTGCAGAAGCGGAGTATAGAGCCATGGCACAATCTGTGAGATTTTGTGGTTATATCAATTACTGAAGGGAGTTGGTGTCAAAATTTCACTACTAGCAAACTTGTGGTGTGGTAACAAAGTGGCTCTATATATAGCTTCCATCTCGGTATTTCATGAATGCACAAAACATATTGAGATTGATTGTCATTTTGTCCGTGAGAAGATTAAGGAAACTTTATGTCTACAGGACATGTGAGGTGTGGAGATCAAATAGGATATTTACTTGCAAAAGCCCTTAACGGGTATGTGTTGACTACCTTTGTAACAAGTTAGGCATGATAAACATATATGCTCCAACTTGAGGGGGAATATTAGGATATTATTACGTCATTATGAGCCATTAATGTATGGGAACATTGTCCCATTTATAGGCTAATAACAAACCCAAATGTGTTTATTTGGCCCTTATATAACAGTCCAACTTAAGAGTTGTGATCTTCATAGGACCTTGATGGCTACCAAACTGAACCATGGCTCTAATGCCATGAAGGAATATGACTGATTTCTGTATGAGTTTTCTCAGTCTGCAAGTTTTATTAGTTAAATTTGGTACATATACAAGTGTTCGAGACCAACCTGCCTCGTAGCTGTAGGGGTTTTTTATTCTAGGTCAGATTTGACTAGATTCCAGTAAAAGGTTAGGAATTATACAAACAGACTGGATGTTAAGAGATGATAACAATAACAGGGGTAAACACGCTAGAACTCTGTTGAAGGCACCGGACTCCTAGGATTGAGACAAGTGGCCTTTAATATTGATAAAATTTGTTTGTTTTTATTCTAAAATATACTTATTTTTGGGTGACTTTCTAGAACATGCTTTTAGATAAGTAATATTTCATTATGATGCTACCTATGGACTTTAAGATTTCATTTTGATCAATGTGACTTTGGTGTGTCCGTTTACTGTCAAAAAGTTCGTGACAACAATGATGGATGAGTTATTTCTTTTTGCACTTGGGTATGTGTCAACTGGTTTTATTGACAGACAGGATGGGGATGACATGGTGAAAGGGCAAACTTGTGATTGTAGACAGAAGTTTGAGATTGCTGAAGAAAAAATTGTATGTCAACATAAACCTAGCTGATACTTCTATATTTGGTATCTTGTTTCCAGACATTTGATGCGTTGTATTTTTGCCTACATGATATCATTATTTTCTACAGGTTGAAAAGGTTCAAGGCCATTCTCTGAGCCCTGAAAGTGAGTTGCATATTTATCATTTACTCTTCATGTAAAATTATCTAAGACCACATTAATAAAAATAGATGTGACTTGTCCTAATGATGGATGTTTTGCTTGGGATATACAATTCATTTGTATATTTGGTACAATAATACATAATATGCTGAGTTCCTTGGTGGAACTTTTAAGGCATGCTGGTTTGTTAGCCTAACATTGGGAGGGATATTCTTCTAAGAAAAAATATCTGGTCCAATGCTTTATCTATTTGTCTTTCAATTTTTAATTGTAGGATATGAATATAATGATGGAAGAATTAATCACTTGATCCCTTTGATTAAATTAAAACTGTCCCTAGATTTTGACTTAGCGCAATTTAGTCCTATAGTATTTAAAATGTTAGTCCCTACACTTTAGAAAAGAAAACCATAAGGACTAAAGTTATTCCTTAAATGTTAAGGACAACGATTAACGTTATTCCTTGAGTTAATTTCAGGGATTGTATTTTAATTAAATTGAAACTATGGGGATTGAATTGCATTGAATTAAAGTTTAGGGACTAAATCATATTTGAGTCAAAACTTTAGGAACTGAATTGTACTAAGACAAAGTTTAGAGACTAAGTGCCTGTTTGGCAAACTCCGTTTCCCCAACGGAGCATGTAAGCCGAGACAAAATCATCTGAAAATCCGTAAAAACCATCTCGAAATCCATTAAAACCATCTTGAAATCCGCAAAACCATCTAGAAATCCGTAAACTCCGTTCTCCCAACGGAGTTTTCAAACAGGCACTAAGTTTTAACTGAATCAAAACTACATGGACCAGATGATTAATTTTTCCCTCAATAAATCATGTGCGTGCGTGTATCTTTCTTTTCATTCCTTTTGTTTCTTTTTTATTTTTTTAGCCAACACCAACTGCATTTCAACCAGGCCTGTATATATAATTTAATGCCTGGTGCGTGATGGTAATGCCTTTTTAGTTCTCTTTTTCCTTATATAACTCAGTGCTATTTATGTTGCAGTAGATGCATGTTCTGCGCAAGTAGAGTTTGCTGAACATGGACCTGCATACAGGACATCAAAACCTTCTGGGAATGGGTCATACTGTTTTCCAGAATCTGATAAAGCCAATGATCAATATTGTGAGAAGTCTAATTTAGCCAACTTCGCTGCTACAGATGCCACTAAAGTTGTAGATCATGTCTTGGAGTCACATAATATGTCAGCAAAATCAGTGCCAAGGAGTACACAAACAACGAAGAATGCCAAGGTAAATGAGTCAATATGTTTTCTGCCTTCAACTGCTGGTTGAAAGGCTTTCCAAATTGGAGATGCAAGTTTTAACTGTATATCCAAAAAATATCAAGTGCATTTGCTTTTAATATCAACCGATAGATCATCAATAAAGTCATTAGTACATCACCTAAATTATCAGTTATGCTAATAAATGATCCATTGCCTTCTCTTTTTATTTTGATATTTCAAAATCTTTTACTCAATTTTTTTTCTATAAATTGTAGTTTTACGTGACAAAGTAGCATGATAGAATTTACTGTTAGAAATAATATGAAAATTGTAAACTGTTAACTCTTTTCCCTTCCTGAAATTCTTTTAGGAATTCAAGCTCAACCCAGCCGCCAAAGTTTTCTCTCCATCATCTGTAAATCCTATTTCAGTTACTCCTTCTGGACCAACTGTACCAACAGTTGCGGACATGGCTTGCTTACCCAATCCCTCTTCCGTTGTACCTGTTGCTGCTATTCAATCAGAAGTTGGATTCAATAGTCTTGTGTCTCGACCTTCTTTGCCTGTTAAAGTTGCTCAGTTTGGTAATGTGACAGCAGCAAATGGTGGCAGTGGTTCTCAATACACCCAACCTGTATGCATCTTTTTTGGGTTAATCAAAGTCATTTTCTTTCTCTAATGTTCACTTGCATGAGACAATGAACTTGCAAGGGCATATGTTTTTCATGTCAAGTGTCATAAGTGCTGGTATGATTAGAAAGCATGTGGTACTTATTGTTGTTATTTTTCATCCTTATTTGGCTCCAGAT
>JANTPZ010138615.1:11242-24966 GCA_025593235.1 Vachellia pachyceras
CTCCAGCTTGAGGGGGAGTGTTGGAAATAAATCAAATTTGAATCAGATTTACTTCCTAGGATCATGCCTAGGATTAGGACATAATAATCCTCATTTATGCTATTGATTGTATTTGCTGATATTATGCTCTTTGATTGATTCATGTTCACCTATAAATTGTACTCAGTTTTCCTCAATAATATATATCAATGTGAGAGTTTCTCCACTTCAACAATTAGAAAGCATGTGGTACTTATTGTTGTTATTTTTCATCCTTATTTGGCTCCAGATTGTTGGACAGCTGATGCATCGGACACAACCTCTGAGATTTGCCACACATTATAATCCGGTTTTGCCTGAACCAACATATCTGCAAACAAGCTCTCCTGCTGTAAGTGGAAAAAGATTTTTTATTTGCCATCTAACATTTTTTCCTTATCCTGTTTATCCCTTCGCTCAAGACCATCTATACTCATTTGTTAAACAATTGGCCATCCACAAGTTATTGCCTTTCTATGTGCAGGTTGTGGTTGGGCGTTCAGGGCAGCTCGTCTATGTCCATCCTGTTGCTCATGTAAGAAATAATGGCTGGATAACTATAACCCTTTTCTGTTGGGTAGTTTCTTTAATTTAATTAACAATGCTAGGTTAAATCCTGAGGATAAATAAATTAAGAAATTACGCAGTTTATTAGAATGTTATTAATAGTGAGTGCTTCCACTATTAATGCACAAATTATATTACCAATAGAATATTTCCATCGTTTGTCAGGAAATGGTTGGATGTGTCATGTATAACGCTTTAGTTTGCTATCGTTCCATATATGAATAAATCAATATATCATATAAAATCTAAAGGAAGCCAAGTGCGTGAATAGTGCCAGTATGAAGCATGGGGCCAGCAACTGGTTTCTTAAAACATTAAATTGGATGAAATGAAATTTGTTTCCTTCCGAATTGTTTATTGTATTATTTAATCACCGTCTGCTATTATTTTTGTGATTGAAGGATCTGGTTCATGGTGCTACGACGATCTCACATGTCCCACCACGCCCTTTGTCAAATATGAATCTTGTTCAATTTCCCAAGCAACAAGGTAAAACATCATAGTTTTGTTCAAGTAGAAAGATATCTTTTACACCAAAAATAATCAACTGCATTATCTTTATTGCTGCTTTCATTTTCATTAACTTATTCTGTTTTTTTTTTCTCCGGTTAAATGATTCTCAGCTACTTTTAACTTGAAAAGATGTTTAAAACTTAAGCCGATTACACTTTAATCACACCACCAGTTAGCAAAACAACTATTCTCCTATAAGAAGGCAAGTGTAATTCCTCTTAGAGCTTTGGGTATTTTATAATTGTGTTCGTGGGAGGATGAAAAAGGAGGGGAGGTGTTTGAACCTTTTTTACATGGATTATCATTGAATTCAACATCTTGAGTATTACTAATTAAGCAGAATATTCAAAATAAATAAAAACTCTTGGACACTCATGATATCTAGCTTATGTTGATAATCGTGTGATGTTACTTTTGTCCTGCACCTAGCTGAAGAGATTCCAAATTATGTGCTACATTGCATCTTCATATCCTTACAGGACTTTTTTATTTCAATATTTTTCCACACACTTATGTGTTCTGCATATGAAAGTAGGAGTTCATGTAATTGTTTGAATTACCTCGTGGAAAATTTCATATTTAGGGGCCATGACATCAAAACGTCATGTAGAAAGCAATGCATTTATATGACTTTCAATTTTAGCATCCTCATCGGAAAACATAAGTATCCACTACATCTACTCTAATTGTTCTATTTTTGAAGCAGGAGGCACGGTGGGTCAAGTGATGCCGCTTTGTGTCCCCCCACTTGGCCTAGCAACTGGGCAACAACCCTTTGCACTACAAAACCACATTCCAGTTTTGCAACCTTCCCCTCCTGCAAATCGACCTATTTCAGTCCTGGCACCGAATGGTTTTTATGCCTCTAAATTTTGATGAAAAATTGCATTTTCTTCTACTATGTCAGTGAGCCTATCCCTTCCACTTATTTGTTTCTTTTAACTTTTTTCTTTTGTTGGAGCTCTTTCATAAATTCAAATTTCTTTTCATTCCATCTCCTCATAGCCGTAGGGTCAAATTTTGTTCCCTTCCTTCCAATCCCTCTCTCAGTTAAAAGTGTACAGTTTGCCTGTCCCAGCCATATCACAAGATGTTTTGGGAGAAGAAAAGTTGTATTGAGGCCTGAATTTAAAGGGGGAGGTATAATTTTGTATTTTTGGGATTGAGGGAAAGCTTCTTCCTTCAAGAGAGCTTGAGATAACATGTTTCCCAATCGAATTTGAATGAGTCAACAGATTGATATTTGTTAATTCATGCGAATTCATCATGAATATGTACGTTAACTGTTTATATTATCGGTATCTTTCTTTTTTCTGGGTCCTAGTTTCTGCTAAATTAATAAGTGAGGAAGTATTCATCAAGATTACAAGTTATTATGATGCCAGAGGCGATTTGCATGTGACATTCTTTAACATCAATGGTCAGGCATACAGGGTTTATGAATTTATCAAAATTCCTCCTGCTTCACTAAACACTTCAAAGCAGTACACGTTCACACACCAAAATTGTTTCTCAAAAAGGTTATTTTCACGACGAATCTCATTTGAATTTCAAGAGGAGTTTCTAATCCAAAAGTCACACACCGAAATGGCTTTCAATCAAGGCATCACATTATCAAGACAAGTTTATAAAATAAATTAGGTTACGTCAATTCTAAGTCAACCTTAAAAGCATAAAAAGCAAAAGTCCACTAAATGTAGATACAAATTTAATACATTAATTTAATAATTAACCCAATTATGTACATTAAATTCCAATTCCATTATTTTTCTTAATTCAAACAACTCATTTGGGTTATTAATTATCTTCAATTTCATCCAATTACACAAAATGTCCAATTTAAAATTCAAGGTTTGATACATAAAATTTTTAAATTATAAATTCTCAAAAAATATCATTTGACCCAAATTTAATATTTACAAACACTATATAAAATAAATCATAAGTTTTTTAAATTAAATATGAATTTTAATTCTTAAAACAACTAAATAACAAATCTAAGCCGATTAAAATTAATTATTAGCTTACCTTTACATTTCTATAGCATTCTATTGCTAAGACTCAATATTTATCTCATACCCTAATCCCAGGTTCCCATAATCATTACACTATCATCGTCGTTAGAAAGCTAAAATTACATAGAAACAATTACGAATGAAGTTAAGTGAAGAATGGTAATTTTGATTACATAAAGGGTTTACAGAATCTGTAGTTCTTCAAGTTTACCCTCTCTTTTTTTTTCTAATTTAAAACTAATGGTTTTGAACCCTTAAAAGATATAATAATACAGATTCATATTAGATTACAATGATTAACGTTTTAAATAGAATAAAATTCAAGGGATTTAAACTATTGATTTTAAACTCAATAAATCAAAATCAAAATGAATGTAAATTTAAACAATCTACTGTATTAAACTTATCCAAAAATGAAGCTCTACACTGAAAATGGCAGATGGCGTGGGATGAAGAAGAAAATCGACACCCTAATGCTCTCCATTGTTCACACTGAAATTAATCCATCGGGCTAGGCAACCTAGGTTGATATAATGATCGTTAAAAATGCGGAAGAGAAGTACTTTTACGTAAATCGAGGTAAATATGTGGAAGATGTTATCTCGTTTTACGGAAAAACACTATCAAACGTGCGTTTGGCTTTTAGAAACGTTCCAAACAAGCCCATAATCACCCATAATATGTGATGCATTAATAGGCCTCATGCCCCTTAATAACTATATTATTTTATTATTTTCTTTTACTTTATCTATTATTTTTTCTTTCTTTTTTAAACCATGTTTTATTCTTGTCCTTTTTCCTTTCATTTTTAATAATAAATTATTATTTAATTTCATTTTTTTTTGCCATTTTATAATGTCTTTTATTCGTATTAATCATACTTCGGGTAAATTCTTTTTATTTCAATAATTACATGATGAATTTATTTACCATAGACTACAAATTGGGATTATCCGTGGATGTGGCCTCCAAGCATTGCAAAAATTTGTAGGGACTACCATTGTCATGTACGACAGTGAAGAGATATATGAAATAATGACTAATTAAGAATTCTAAGTATTTCATATATTTAGATATTATATCATTAATTTTCCCTTAACACATCTCATTATACATACCTTATGACTTGAAATATGCTGATTGCTGAGTCTCTCTCTCAATATTTTCTTCTTATTCTTCATTTCATTTGGTTTCTTCTTTCTTTCTTATTGTCCTCCTTCCCCTCTTCTCTTTTTATCATCTCTATTTTCTCTCTTCTCCATTTTCTATTACCCATCTTACATATTTCCCATCAGAGCCAATTCCCACCTCTTTTTTGCCCCCACAAGTCTACCAAATTAACTCTCAAAGTCTGTTGTAAATAGTGTGTGGGTGTGTCAAAGAAAGAATCCACATTCTTTAAGATTGTGGAATCCAAGTGAATATGATCTTAAACTAATAAATGAGTTAAGAGGAGGAAAGAGTTTGCACATGATAAAAGCCACTGGAGACAAAGAAAGAGTTAGGCATTTTTATTAAAAGTACGATCTTAAATGAAACTTTGAAAAAAAATAATTATTATAAAAAGGTCAGTTTTGAATCTGCCATTATAGCCTTGATACTTTTACATGACTATTGATATCATGTCAATCAATCTCCATGCATTTCCAACATTTCCTTTTAAAAGCAATATATGGCTATTTAATCCATATGTCAATGTTTGTGTTTTCTTTTAAAAGCAATTTGTGACCACTTAAAATAAAAACGTTTATGGATTTAAATTCAAAACAATGTATTTATTGTGTTTTATTGCCTTCAATCATAATTGCTGTTGAATGTATATGAACACTAGAATAGAATAATGATGAGAAATAGTTTTGACATTGAATGTTGAAATTATTGTAATTTGAAATGGTATTAAACATGTAGCTGCACTCTTCCAAAACGCTTTTGGACCTAAAGGATACTTAATGGCTTCCAAACGTTTTTACTTTAATGATATTTGATATTCAAAAGCTGTACATACACTTCCGAAGTGCTTTTACTTTAAAGAAAAAAGTTTTCTTGCAAAAAACTAAAACCCTATACCTACGTTTCATAAAAGGTCTCTTGCATAATGATTTAATATCCAAGACGTTGCGCATATGTTTTGAGAAACAAGTTTCTGGAACGATGATTTGAACCTATTAGATTGATGGCGTTAGATTTTTTGAAAATGCCTAATCTCTATCATAGCCATGGGCATATAAAGGCTTCAAGATGAGAGGTTAAACACACCTTTTGGCATTTGAGTTTTCATGCACATCTCCTCCTCCTTTGATATATTAATCCACGTGCTGAGTTATACTATTTTTGCTGTTCTGCTCACCATGTCTTGTAGGAAGAATCCATTTAATCCTAGGGAGCGCCGCATCTTGGTTAGTCGATAGGTGCGGAATAGCTTTTAAGGACAGTGTTCTTAAACACGACTCGGGTTAATTTTTATTTTTTCAGGTGTTACCATCTACAAAATCTCCACAACTTTTTAAAGCTTCAAGATTGCATTTTTGTCATTTTGCATGGTTGCTGCCATATATTTAAAGCCTCCCAGGAGCAAAGAATGGTAAGCCAGAAACTTTTGGGGGGGGGGGCTAGGGTTTCTATCTTTAATATCCTAATGTTACTTTGTAAGGTAATATGATTCTATTTAGGGTCCATCTAGATTAGCGGTGGGAGAAATAACTTTTTCCCGAAATTCATTTTGGAAAAAGATTTTTAGATTGAAGTTAGATAATATGATGTAATTTATATTTGGATAAATATTTGAGAGATGATTGTTTGTGAAAAGTAAAACTTACTTAGATAAACATTAAAAAGTGACTTTTGATGGAAAATGGCTTAAAACAACATTAATATCATTAAATAATACATTTTTATATAAATATATATTATTTTATATATTTTTATAAAATTACGAAAAAATAAAATGATAAAAAATAAAAAATTGAAATACAGGAAAATATATGAGTGGAACAATTTATTCTCTAATTGTTTCATGAACACAATTCATCTATATTAAAGATGATATTACATTTGACGAAGAGTAACTAAACCATTGGAGTTGACTTAAGAGTTACTTTCTGCAAACACTCAAAAAAGACTACTTACAATAATAACCCATTTAGTATCACAATCATAAGGGGTCTGACCACTTTCCTATATGAGGGTCAAGAGATTAATTTAAAATTAAATTTAAAATAATAACCCATTCTGTTCCTTTTCTACATATCAGTAGGGCAATTAAGATCAAGCTGCCACCAAGAATGCAGTTTGAAAAACGACTTTTTTTCTAAAAATATATTTTAGAAAATGAAAACTTATTGAATAAATGTAATTAAAAGTGACTTTTGGTGGATAAGCGTTACAAAAGTTATTTAAGTAAAAGAAAATGATAAAATTAGGGAAAGAAAAAAATGATGAAAAGTAGTCAGAAGTCTCAGATCCTGACTTAACATATCTAGGTTTCGATTTGGAGTGTACTAGATCGTAACCTTAAGTATCTTAGGTTGCCACTTATAATATTAAGATCGCAATTTATAATGCATTCTGAGTAGAAAGGGGTTTTTTCCTCATTCTCCCAAGATTGCATTTTGACTCCTGGAATGCATTTTAACTCCCAAAATGCATTTTCCCCATAATCTCTCACAAGCATCCTTCTCTCCCCAAAATTCATTCAACCTCCCAGAATGCATTCCTGATGGTACAAATAGGTTGCCAAACACACTTGAAGGAGATCCATTGTAACGAGGCCTATGACAGGAAATGAGTGAAATGTGTGGGTAGTAAGAGAGGAGGCAAATTTGGATGCTCATTTATTTCCAATAGTAAATGAGCTTCAAACATGGAGGGCAACACAGGGTGATCAACATCTGGCTTGAAGGGGATTTTCTTCCTCAAGTCATTTTAGATAAACGCTCATCCAAACAAGCTTTAATGATTTTTTTCTCTACCTCCCGTTTCCCCACCGAGAAGGATCTTTAACGCTCATCCAAACACACATTTAGACACATCGTTTGAGTAACTTTTTTTATCTTTGTTGTTTATAAGATTTTTTTATTAAAAAAGGAAAAATGTTACCAAAAAAGAGAGAAAAATGTATTGGAAAAGAGCAAAAATAGGAAGGAAAAAACGAAAAAAAGAAAGAAATTATTGCTCCATAAAATATTAAATTTTATTATTTCTTATTGTTTTGCTTAAATTGTTGTTGTAGTCACCTTAGAACCTTTTTACCTCTCACACACAATTCAACTCTATACACGGACCTAACTTTACCTTAGGTTAGTCAATGTTTGTAGCAATTTCTTTGTGGGATTCTTGATCCCTTTGATGATACTGTGAAGACTTTGCTCATGTTACTATCTATTTAGCAAATGAAACTCTTATAAAGCTATAGAGTTCTTTAAAGATTAGACTTGTTAAATAGGGTCTTCATGTTTTAGGTTAAGACAACTTTTGAATCTTAATGATCTATAGATTCACCCTAAATCCTAAGAGACATGTTACTAAATTTTAACTATGTATTTTAGGGTATTCCCATGTAGAGTGTGTTGACACAAATATGACCCTCCACTTCGATATGTTTAGCATTGACAAGATTATGAGAGCTACCAACAATATGAAGCTGATGAGTATCAATATGAGTACAAAAACTAACAAATGTATGAGTACGTAAGGCATAAATATGATGAGTATGATGCTTACCGTGATAGGCATGCTAATGGTTTAAAAAATGAACACGGTGATCGTTATGAGCACGCCAAACAATGGCGACATGATCACAACAACCATCATCATTAACAAGAGTGTCATCAAGATGGCAGCTCTAACTTCTCATTGATTAGGGTGGAAGATATCACAGAGCTTAAGAACAACATGAGGCTTTTCGCAAACATTTGAAGGCTGAAGATAATGCCACAAGGCTCATGGTGAACATGACTGATAGTAGATGCCATATGCTAGGCAGCCCAAAGAAGCAGAACAAGAAAAGTAAACAAGCAAGCATGTTGAAGAAAGTAGAAGCTCCTACTCCAAATCCAGAAGATAAGGTTCTAAATCCAATTGAAGCACTGCCTCCAACTCATGTAGAACCTAATCTTTGGCTCGATATAGCCCCAATAGTTGAAAACTATTGTATTCAGCATATAAACATCAGTGGATCTTTCAGCTTATCTTTAAAGTTGTGCTCATCCTGGTGGCAGCAATACATGCAAATAAACGGTTAATCCAAGTCGCATTTGATGACACAGTCCTTAAGAGCTATTTCGCAACTACTGGCAAGTAAGTTTAGGCACTCCCCAAGATTAAACAGATTCTTCCTGTAAGGACAGGGATACAGAACTAGCAGAAGATGATAGAAGTCAGCAAATAGGAGACAATGAAGGAGGAGGAGGAGGAGGAGGAGGAGGAGGAGAGGAGAGGTGTGACACACCTTAATCTTACCTTTAGCTTCACTTTATAATGATTTGGAACCAAAGGGAAGCCTCAATTTGATCAAAAAGTCCAAAAGGTTCAAATTGAAAACTTTCCACTTCTAAAAGTTATTATTCACAGCTTTTTGGACCAACTTTGAAAATTCATAACTAATTCTAGAAAAATCAAAATTGAGTGCTTCCAATTTATATTTGAATCTTATAAGTTCTTTTATAAGGGAAAAATACTCATTGAGTGATTAGCTTACCCAATTGATACAGTTTAATGCGTGAAAATGCATTGTTCATTTGGTAATTTTTCAATTTTCCCAGGTTTTTCAGTGATTTTCTTCAAACTTTGGAACATCATAACTTTATGAACAAAACTCCAATTTCAGAGTTATTTAGCTTGTTTTAAATCTTTCAATGCCAACTATTTTTTTGAAAAAGTTCAACTCATTTGAAGTTCATTTGCTCTGTTTTTCGACGAGTCAAAGTTAAGGGTTTGACCAACTTCACTTTAACACAGCCAAACTTTTCATTTTCAATCTTAACCATTTAAAACCATAACTTCTAATCTTCTTTTAGTCATGCTTGATCATACAATTAGGGGTCCTTAACTATTACATATTAACCAAACATTCACAAGTTCATAATACATATTACATGGCATATATAAATTCAAAAATGTCCATATAATTACAACATAACTTCATGTACATAACCATGAGAAATCCTTGCTTGATGCATCATGCATTTTCTCCTTACCCTTTGAAGAACTTGTACCTAAAATTTGTTAGTGGGGGAGCGTGAGATTTTTGGAAATCCCAATAGCAAAGTTTACTAACATACATAGAAAATTGCATGACATGCTTTAAGTTCATAAAGAAATGTATAACAATGTAAAATGTGTACCAAGCACATATCAATGCATATGCCCATAGCATCATGTCACTCATAAACACATTTCAACAATGTCATAAGTATAATAAAGTCATGCACATTATTAAGATAATTTCACAATAATGTTAGATAGAGTTAGAAAACTTTGCAACCTTTGCTTCTTAACTTTGCTCTTGATTTTGTAACCTTTCTTGATCTCTTTGTGTTTATGCCTTATTTTGATAATAACAAAGTGATTTCAGGAATTATAAAGCTTAAATTGTTGATGATGAAGTGTTCTTAGTGAAACACTCGAGTTCTGTGATCAGGTCATCAAGTTTGTATGAAAGTATTGAGAATACTCGAGTTCTATGCTTTAATACTTGAGTATCAAGGTTTTTCATAAGTTAAAAATCAATACTTTCAGACAACACTTGAGTTTTTGTTAAGAGTGTTGATAATACTCAAGTTCTTAACTTTAATACTCGAGCATTATGAGTTAAAATGTTTCTGAGATTCAACACTTTAAGTGAAAACTCAAGTATTAAGATGAAGTGTTGCAAATACTCGAGTGATGTTTTGAAACACTCGAATAATGGTGTTAAAATAAAAATACTTTCGTATGAAACTCAAGTATTGACAACATTCGAGTATTGTGTTGCAATACTCGAGTATCGGGTTTTGTTTTCAAAAGAATACTCTACACTTGAAGCAGAATACTTGAGTCACAAATGAAAGTATTGGCAACACTCGAGTATTGAGTTTTGAATACTCGAGTATTGAGTCAAAATACTTGAACTTGAAGCATAACACTCGCGTTGTAGAGAAATTGTTGCCAACACTCGAGTGCTAGTTTTCAACACTTGAGTATCAGGCAAAGTTTTCAAACGTAAGTCAACACTTCAAGCACAACACTCGAGTGTTAGGTGAAAGTGTGGACAACACTCGAGTTACTAATTTTTGAATACTTGAGTATTGAGCACCATTTCATTAAAAACATAACACTTCCATCAAAACACTCGAGTAATGGCAGAAAGGAAACAATACTCGAGTATTGTGACATTTTAAATAATTTCACTTCAAGTTTTCCTCTGAACACCCGAGTAGCAGCTGAAAGTATTTCAAACACTTGAGTACAAGAATTTCAACACTCGAGCATTTGCATTAATTTTCAAAAACTTATGCATCACTCTTAGCAATCACTCGAGTAACTTGAATAATGTTGTGAACACTCAAGTGGTGATTTACAAAGTTTCAAAAATTCAAATTTGCACTGGTCTCGAGTATGCTTTCTCTGACACACTTCTGCCATGATAGCTAAGCCTAGTTCTCCCCGAAACTTTCCTATTTCATGTCTATATTTTTTAAACATTACCTGCCCTGATAAATGCCTTACAGAACATTCATTAAACAGGTCAGGCAGTCCGAGGAATGAAGACGAGCCATTAATGAACTCCGGCACGACAGTTGGACCACAATTTTAATGAAGCATTTATGGCGTTCAACAACCACAGCCAATGAGAGTAACGAACACAAGCTTCTCTCTAACAGATATTCAAATATGAGTAACGGATATATGCTGATTACTCTTCTATAAAAGGAGAAAGCTTTAAAGGCAGAAAAGAACAACAACAACAAAATTTATTATACGTCATTACTGTGCGAACTACCTTCTGTCATTTCATTGATTATTTCTGAGAGCTTCATTGATTTCATTATCCACTCTTCAAGAGAGTTTGTATCATTAAAAGTCCTTGTAAACTTGAGAGATATTCAAGGTTGGGATCTTGATTTTGTAAGGTTGAGATTTGGTCAAAAAACAGGGAGCATGAGACTCTGTTTCAGTGCATATTGTAAGGGGGAGTGAGAATCTCCATTGTAAGGGCTGGTGAGCCTGATTTGTTGGTAATTAGTGGATTATAAAGCTCAGAGGCACTATGAGGATTGGACGTAGGTCAGAGGGACCAAACCAGGATAAATCTCCTTGTTCATCTTTCCTTTTCACTCTCGGTGACATTATTCTTACTTTTGTGTTTTAAGTTTTGAATTTTAAAAGTGATCAATTCACCCCCTCTCTTGGTCAAATCCTACACTAACACTTTGAAAATCACTTTCTTGCACCAAACTCTTGCCTACACAATTGATAATATAATGGCCATCAAACATAAGCCATTTACAATGTAAGAAGTAATGTAAAACCCCTTTAACCATTCCTTTGAATTTCATAAACCTTAGAGCATCAAACTTGTCTCTATGATTTTCTAATGCTTCCATAAACTTGGGGTCACTTATACCCTACACAAAAACTCATTTTAAATCCATTGGAAGCATCAAAATCATCAAAACAATTTATCTTCCACATTTTCCTGCTAGGGCCGAGACACACCACACACATTCACCAATATGGATTTTTCAACTTCTATCATCATATTCTTGCTTTCAAGCTCACATTCATGTATGGTAAAGCTTGATTCTAACTCTCCTCTATCAAGAGGAAAATTGGGCAGCACTTCCCCTAAGCCATGGAACTTGAGAAAGAGGGATGAAATCAAAATTCTACCCCATGGAAGTTGAAGAGGAAGTTACAAGGAAGGGATTGATGTATAACATAAGGTGTCTTCTTCTCTTACCTTGAATTTCTCTTGAATTTTTCTCCTCTTGATGAAGCTTGAATGGCGTCTTTTGCTCCCCAAAATTCTGCTCATGGAGGTCAGCCAAATGGTGGAGAGAATGCAGAAAAATCATGTTTAATAAATCTCCACTTAAATGAATTAAGGGCTAATATTAAGCCTTAGCAACTAAGTATAATCCAAGGGCTATAATGAAGCCACACACATGCCATTTTCTTGCTCCTCATTGGGTGGTAAAAAGGTGTCATGATGGCTGTAACTTGATGGTAAAAATCTGGTTTCATTAACCAAACTGGATCCCATTCGGTTACTTTTACCGATTGCAGCTTTTACCGGTAAACATAACTTTATTCCGGCAAATCTTTTTCTACTTTTCTGGAGATATTTTCTTCCTCATTTAATCTCCATATTTTCCTCTTGAATATGGTAAATTTATTATCCCTAAAATACCCCTTGATTTCCTCAAATTTTACAAGATTATTTTTTCCTGTCTAAAATCCTTGAAAACGAGCAATCGAAGGGCAAAATACTTTTAGGGCTTTAAAAATTCCTACATTTTTCACTGATACTCTAGTCCTTTTTCGTTTCTCAAAAAAATGCTTTCTAGATTGTCCAAAATTCATTTTTGAAATAAATTACATTTCGAGGATTTTCGGATCTTTTTCCCGATTTTCGAGGAAATCGCCTTAATCGTACACCGGGCAATAATTTTATTAAATACTATAAAATTCACTTTATTTTTCTATGCCCTGAACTCAACTGATTGAGGTCTCTTAATACCTCAAATAATTATTTTTGGCCATTAAATCTTCAAAATTCTATAAATAAAATTATACGCCGATTTTCAACAATCCATCGAAACTCTGTTAATCAGTGAGTTATGCTCTATCTTTTGGGCATTTATGACTTTTTTTGATATTTTGGTCAACAGTTGACTGTTTGACTTTGACTTTGACTTTTTCAAATGACCAAAATACCCTTACACTTTCTCTTAATGATCAAAACGCCCTTACACTGTCTAACTTTTCATAATTCCCATTTTACCCTTGACTTGGTCGCCCTTGATCTTTTGTGTAATGACCTTGCGTACTTCCCAATAGGTCACCCATCTTGAAATTGCTCCAGGGCGAGCACACTTAACTACGAAGTTCTCATAAAATTTCTTCCGCTGGGCCAGATCTGACTTTGGGTTATTTAGCCCATCGGCATCAACTTTTTCTGTGCTTTCTATCTGTGGGCTTTAACTTGATTTCTGACTACTGGTTTGGCCCTTTTTTGTCTTTATACTTAATAACATTTATGTCCCTAACTTACAATCTTAGTAATCTCAAAGCCTTAGGACTAAATTTGCCAGGGTCTCTATCTTCTCTTTCTGTACTTTCATTTCTGGGCCTTGTCTTATCTCATATATATATATCAGTTTGGCCTCTTTTTCAGTTTACAGAAAGTGGTGGATATTACAAGAGGAGTACAAGGTTCTTTATAGACCCTTATTCTATCAAAGTTTTTCAAAACCATTCTTTTCACACCTTTGACACACAAATGCGTGAATGTTTTAAGCTGTGCCATCAAAACCATAATTGTTGCTTTGCACCAGTTTCCAATCTCACCATAAAGTGCAATGATGTATTGCTTTTAATAATATTGAAAGAAAACCATAACATTTATAGTCA
>JANTPZ010138618.1:0-14814 GCA_025593235.1 Vachellia pachyceras
GATCTTATGATAATTTTATAAATCTTTAGAAGCTTTTATTCATTAATTCTCCTATTTGGGACTTGATTGTAAAATTTCTTTAAATGAAATCATTATTTGATAGTATGGTATATAAAATTATGTCCCATGGACCTATCAGGCTTCTATGTTGGGAATGAAGTTTCAAGCAGAAGAAAAGGTGACATGCGCACTTTGTGTAGGAATTCAATTTGGCTGCTCCATGACTCTTCTGGTCTTGTCTGGTTCTTCGGAGCTGGAGCTGATGCAATGGCAAATCAGCAAAGTAAAACAGAAACATCACCTGAACAATGGGCCTCCCATCTGCTTTCATTCTAAAAAAAAACGATACTACAGCTATTAATCAATATATACAGGGTTCAAGTCAAACAACAAAGTTTACATTCTAAGCAAACATCATATATATATATATATATATGGCTGCGTTTGGAAACATTGGGGAGCCCGTTTTGGCTCCCCAAACCCATTCTCACGCAAGCCGAGACAAAATTCCTCTCACATAAAGTACCTCGGAATCTGTGTCCGTTTTCCCAACGGGTTTCCAAACGAAGCCTATATATATTCCATGCGACCATGCAATGCCCTCGTCTGTGTCATGAAGCTTCTGTTGGAAACTCCATGCCCCATTTCATCCCTTATAAACAAAAGGCAAGAAATAGGTGAGAAGGCAAAGTAAGTGTTCTCACTTCTAACTTATCCAATTTTATTTCCGTGGGGGGTGTATCGTAATATCGTATGCAAAAAGGGGCGAAAAAGTGAAAAAGTGACCAAGAAATAATAGCCTAATGATATTGGGCCTAAGAACCCAAAAATGGGACTCAAAGGCGGCCCGACATTCAACCATGAAATGTAACTGGACTTCTGGCAAAAGCATATGGGCCTGCACAAGATCAACGAGAGAAATGTATTTGATTACATCAATCATACAAGGTGATGTAATCACCTACGAGGAAGGGAGATTTCGCTCTACCCTTAATTTGTGGGTGAGCCCAACCCCTATCTAAAATTTCTGTATAAAAAAAAACCATACAGGGTGATCCATTGTTGTTGCTACCTACATCCAGCCGCACCTCTTGACTTTTAGAAAATTAGGCATATATTATTACTATGTGATTTATTTTGCACCCATTCATTTGTTGATTTTGAATCCACTAAATTTTTTTCAAATTCTTCTCAAAATATATTAATAATAAGTCTCAATTATCTTGAACTCCCGTCCTTGTTGCCATCAGTTTACGTATCCTTCGGGGCTCAGTGGCATGATGGTTGGAGTGTGACACAGTGCCACTGCAATGGATGCCATTGAGAAAGCACCATGTGTGGCTTGGGCAAAGCGTGGACGACCCTATAACTCATACGCCATTCGTTTTTTTAGTTCTTGTGGTACTAATAAAGCCACAACTTCACACAGGAGGAGAGAAATAAAGCGTGGAACAAAAATAACAGGCGGAAGATTTGGGTTATTTTCTGCAAGTCTGCTACAAGTAGTCAGGGAGGGACAGGGGATGAGTAAGAGAGGTGGATGGGTCTGATGATATATAGCGTCTTGAGGAACTATTCCCACTAGCATGTATGACTGGACCACCAAGGAGCATTCAACGAATTAAAGTTGAAGCTATATGGATATGTATGTATGTGAAGTCGCTTTTGGTTCTTTCCAGTCACACATGGTGGCCGCATTATTATTGCTCCATATATATGGAATACCCAATAGATTTAAGGAATATGGGAGAGGGTAGCGTGGTTGATACAGAAAGTTTATATATATATATATGCAGCAAAGGGAATATTGGGAACTACTGATTGATTGATACACCACTATATATATATTTATATTGTTGATTGTTGTTATTATAAATGCATCATACGGAATCATATGGCTCAAGCATCCTTGTCCCTCAGTTACTTAATACGTATCTAGCCAATTAACTTACCAGTTGCACCCACTTTAACTTGATTCCTTCTTTGTATGAATTGCCTCTACATACGTGCATTCAATGGAACAAGCATGTTCATGAAAATACTACTATATATGACATCCGAGGGGAGCACAACACAATGGAGATTTTTTTTTTTTTAAATCCTACTGAGAAATCAATTCCCCAAACTAGCGACTAAAGCTACGCTTATGTTGTGTGAACACTGCTGGAAGGAAAAGTAAGAAAAAGCTGAACTGTAAGGAAAGTTGAAATGCCAGCGATTTCAGTGGTTATAATCGTATCGTACATATATTATTTGCAGTGGATGCTTCATATGTATAATATATATATATATATATATCGCTGCTTTTCCATGAACGAACTTATAACTAATGGTGATGGGGTTTGCATTCTGCACCATATGTTTCCTTTCAGATATCCAAAACTCAAATCCTCCGTGTATAAAAAGCAGTGAATATTCCATATGTAAATATATATGCACAGAGATAGATATGCATGAGCCACCCTCTTCCAGGAACACACTTGATTCATCCTAAGTGGTGGGCCAAGCACTCACCAGAATCCAAGTCCCAAACAACTTCTATAGTATTTCCTCATCACCATTCAGTGCTCCTTGCTAGCTGCGGCTAACACACACACACGTATATATAAAGCTAAACTTGTAAAAAGATGGTAAAGTAATGACAATAATTTCAACTGTATGCACTACAGTTTCTCCATTGCAGTATCATGATTGTGGTGTGGAGCCTGTATTATGATTATATATGTAGTGGGCCGGCCGGTTGTTGACATATATCAATTCAAGTTTGGGGAATATCTGTCTCTTTATCATCTATCTCAAATTAAGCTCACCAAGATCATACACATTTTTCACTGTGCCGATGATTCCATGTGTCTGAATAATTCACACAAACAGATTTTTCACTGTGCCGATGATTCCATGCGTCTGAATAATTCACACAAGTCAACCAATAATGAACGCATATATGAATAGAAGATACATATATATATATATATATATAGCACCGTCATCGATTATTCATTAGTCAACTGAATGAAAGCGCACCGTCACTGGTCACGTTGACAGAACCAGAAACATGATTAATCAAGGCGAGGAAAAGAGTTGCGGGGAGTGGAGATAAGAACGATTTGTGTAATAATGAGCATGCATCTCTTTGGATATAGCCATCTACATACTTTCATATCTAAAACAGAAAAGAGAGATACGGAAGACGTTGACTTGACAATAGCTCAATAATCTCATGTTGAATGATTTGTGTTTGTGTAAAGTTTAGATGAAGATGACCCACATGATGTCAATGATATGAAACCTAAATAATGTCAACTAATTTTCCTCTTCTTACTTTACATATTTAGATGACCCGATCATAATGTCAACAGCACAGTTGGCTTCATTTGCAGAGAGTCTCTTAATTTCTTCTCGTTCACAAGGACTAATGCCCCATAATACCAATAATGCGGTCGTGTCAACTTAAATAGTTCTTATGTCTTGTCTTGTTACCTAATGAAAATTTTTCCTTCTCGTTGAAGAAACTCGATCATTACTTCACAAAATCACAAGCAAGTAGTCGTTGCACCTGGATTTTACAATATATTCTGAAGACCAGAGTGGTTAAGCCACAGCATCCTCATTCCTACCACCCTTTGGAACATTGATGAGACAGAATTCCAACACTCACAGGTTGAGAGCATAATTGGCAATAATTGTGGCTATCTATGTAATCTCTTATGTTTTAAGGAAGTAATGTCCCCTGCAAGTGACATATCAGTTCGAGGCTAATCTAACTATCTAAGGACACTGCATATATATACAAGTCTAAACAAAATACTATTACTAGTTGTCATGGTCCACTCTAGAGATCTCTAGAAATCTCTTGTAAATACTTGTACATTTCAAGATATTCTAAAATTCTCCATACTCTTCCACACTTGTGTAGAATCTAGATGTTTTTATGGAGAATTCCAGAACATAGATATTTTAGAAGAGGATTCTGGAAGAATAATGCATGCCAGTTAGATTGAATAAATATCCACCATCATTGAGAAGGAGGAGTAGTATAAATACCCCTTTGGTGGGTCATTTATAATCATCAAGCATTCTCCCAAACTCTTTCTCACTAGTTTCTCTCTCTAGTCTAGCTAAGTTAAAACTTAGAAAGGCTTACCAGTAAGTTTTAAGCCTGGGTTTTAGTAAGCTTGCTAGGTCGCATGGTGCTGACGTCAAATAAATAATCAGCTCGTGACATAGTACTGGTCGGTGCATGAATAATTAAAGAATGAAAACAAAAGCAAGGAATTGAAGGCATGGAGTGCAAGGCGGGGGGGGGGGTTAAACGGGTAACAGATCATGGGCCCTCTGAGATCATCTGCAGCAAGTTCCACCGAACAAAGTGGTGGGCCCCATTGGCCCATGGCCCATAATTTTCTCACGGTAACAGGACCATCTATCCCCCATTATCCCCATGGGTGTCTCCAAACGTAATTGCTCATCGCACTTATCTGTATCGTAATTTATCGTAAACGATTTCAAGAGTTAGTTAAATTATTATTAATTTTATCTGAAAAAATGAACGAGATTTTGAACAGGGAAAGTTTAAAGAAATATATCCCGCTTGGTGAATTGTAATGCGGATCATCATCTACTTCTTTCGGAATGTGGGCAGAAAAACAAAAGAATGTGCCTTATTGTATGACTGAAGTGGGAACACGTCTTAAATTGATAGGCAAGATTGTATCAAAAAATAGTGTTAAGTTGTATTGAGTATTTTTATATATATCGAATACCTTAAAGTATTTTGTATTACATTTAGCATTATGCAATATTTTTTAAGTGCTTCAAACAATCTAGATTATTTTTTGGTGCATTAAACCTCTTCAAGTATCTTTTAGGTTCATCAAACATACTAAATTGTTGAAAGCGAAAAATTATACCAAAAATACTTTGACGCATCTTAAAAAAATACTCCAGAATTTATACATCTAAAAAATAATTCACAATGTTAAATGTAATTTCACCTAAGAGAGCCACCTCAAATTTAATTAATCTTTTAATTGAAGACTGCTTTTGTAAAAATAATATTTAAATTTGCATGAACTTTTCTTAAAACCCAGTTTAAAAATCCAGATAGTATAAAAACTATATTCAATATTTATTTAAAATAATAAAGTATACTTTTCCAATTACAAATATGAAATTTTGGTAGACTTTTGAACATTTTTTTTTTGCCCCGAGCTATTATGAAAGGTTGATATTTTTAAAACTTGAGATTTTCGTTTTAAGATGTACTCATGCTACTACTTCAACTAAATTTTCATCAATGTTTATTAAAACTAGAACATATATAGTAAATCTCACTGTAATATAATGCAATGCAAATAGAGCATATAAGATAGCCTCGATATAAAGGACGTTGACAATAATATCTATCTATGTGAGAGTCTGGGAGCCAACGATAGTGCAAGACTGTGGGTACGATCTTTGTTATGATCTTGTTCCCTCGCAATGATATGCTTGAATTTCGATTCACCTCCAATGCAAGATTTAGGCCAAGATATTTTTCTTCTCCAATGATAATAATATCCCCTTTCAATTATCTGTAGCTGAATATTTAGAGAGATTTGCAACATGAGGTATTAATTAATATCATAAAGCTAATGAACACATAATTAATCTGCCGATAAGCCAATGGCCACATAGAGCTCGTTTAGAAAATCTGTGTAGAAGTGTTTTTACGATTTACGAGATAAATATGTAATTGCAGAAACTCTCTCTCAAGCAAGTAAGAGATATTTTTATAAGAAATGGGAATGCCTTTGTGCGGAGCAATATGTCACCCACAATCTCAGTGCTAAATATAAAAGAAGTATTAGTTGTAAATTTTAATTATTTCAGTGTTAAATAATAGAAGTAGTGGTTCTAAATTTCTGTTATTTTAGTGTTAACCAATGGAATTGACACTTATTTTCGAATCTCATGTGGACAATCATCATGTTTGATTTATGACTACAGATATTTATAACTTAATTTAACACTCACGCTGAGTATTCATCCGTCATCATCTATGACAAACCGACGAATACTGGTCTAATTTTTAACTATTACTTTCATTATTTAACACAGTGCAACTTGCACATTTACACTAGCATTATTAATTTTTGTGGAGAAAAATCACGGATCTTCATCATAATTTCACACATCCAGATCCCTTAATAATAAAAAATTTATAATTTTAAATCTTCATCCTTAAACATAATTTTTCTATCAACAGATGTTTTCCACCACCATACTTTTTCAAAACAAAATAACACCTAGATCATTAAGCGTTTGGATCATTGGTTGTAGTCGTTTCAGCTTAACCAGCGGTATTACTTTTGAATTCCAGTTATGTGTAGCCCCACAGTAATTATTCGCAGGCGGTAAGGTTTTTCCGTTGTGGACTTGTATTCTCACAAAACATACTGGACAGTTTAAGAACGTAGTAGAGAAGTACTTTTATATAAGTCGAGGTAAATATATAAAGGAGATTATCCTATTTTACTGTTAAATACGGTTGAACATACGTTTGAACTTCCCAAATGCTGAGCCAAGCGGGAGCTGGTTGCTAATAGTTAGCAAAAGAAAACTTAAAAAAAAATAACAGTGGGGGCTTGGGAGGTAGGGAGGATGCTTGTCCTTTTGTTCTATGTTCAATTAGTAGGCAATGATGAATGAGGTTAGTTGGACGACTCAACAGTGTCATATGTTGTTGTTATCAGGCAGAGGACTATAGCCATGACGACCGACGAGGATGACGAGGATGATGATGAGTTTCAATCATTCAAGGGATGCCATTATGGGAGGGATCGGAGGTGTGCCACGTTCTAGAGGCTCCTAATTAATCCAAAGCCAAATCCAACATCAAACTTAACAGTTAACACATGTACATTATGCTCCAGGACTTATCAAAGTCCCACGCTCTTGTGTTCCTCTGAAGATAATAAAAAAATAAAACAAATCAACCTTTCATATATATATATATATGTATATGTATGTATATATGTGTGCATTCGCACCTCTCCTGCAGTAGCCCTACGCACCACATTACACTAGAATATTATCTGTCTGCAGCACCTGATATATCAGAATTTAAATCTGACTATCAACATTCAACAACAAACTATTTTAATGGCAGAGAGCTACTCGTCACATTGGAAAAGCACTGTTCTGGAGTCCGCCGTGTTGAAATCGATTGTAATAAAATAGAGGAATTGTATCGAAGCGGTAAATCTGGCAACTCGAGGTTGTGACAAGAGTCATCCCTTTAAGAATATTGTGAAATAAGTCCAAATGTCAATATCCTGAAAGTGGAACATTATATTTCAACATGTTCCAAGAGAGAGTAACAGTTTAACGGATCGGATAGTCTAGTTAGAGTAGCCCATGAGTTCTTTGGGAATTTTTATTTCTTTGATCAACCTCCAACTTCTTTAAAGCAGATGATGATTGATGGTAGTCTTGTATCAGTCTTAAACCAGTTGTAATGTTCGGTTTTAATTAATGAGATTCCAGTTTCTATCAAAAAAATAAAATAGAAGAATTCAAATCTGACTCTTCTTAAAAAAAAAACAGATTCTATGTTATTAATCACAAACACAGTATTACATTTAAGTCTGACCTTTTTTTCCTCGGCTCGCCGCTTTGATTATTACCATCTCCAGTTCTAATCATACAAGTTAGACAAAGAGATCACATTTCTTAAATTTGAGACATCAATCTACTTTACCTTTAAAACTTATGATTCCATCTTAAAGTATCTATATTGATAATGCACTGTGATAATGGGTTTTCATAAAGGGATAGTTCTAGCATAATTTAAAAAGGTATTAGCTTCGTTTGGAAATCCGTTGGGAAAACGGACACAGATTCCGAGGTACTTTATGTGAGAGGAATTTTGTCTCGGCTTGCGTGAGAATGGATTTTGGGAGCCAAAACGGCATTCCCAACGGAAAACCAAACGCAGCCATTATTGATAGAGCAATACAGAATAGCTAACATAACCAATTTTTTTTTAATATTATTAAATGTGTTACATAGCTTTTTATGTTAAAATGCTACCAATTGGGGTTTTAGTTTGTAAATTCTAAATTAACTACAACCGACATTACATCCATGGGTTCGTCTAATTTTAATCTACTTAAATCTTTCCCTTTGCAGCACGGGTTAGCTAGGCAAGTTGCATCCGCATAGGAAGATTTCTACCATTCTTAAATATTGAGTTTCCAATATAGAATCATTAATTTATATGGCAAGCAATTTTGCTATTTTTTGCTCATATAACATGGTGAAATAAGAAGTAAACATATTTTTTTTATATTTTGGTGGCCTAACAGTATCAAATAACAGTGTTTGATTCTTTTTTTTTTTTACCAGAGAAGTGTTTAATTTCTCTCTCCCTCTCTCTATTTTTTTTTTTTTGCCAATGAGAAGTGTTTGATTCAAAAGACTAGAAGTTGTCGATATTTTTAATGTTTCTTTTTAATTGCACTCGTTTATCTCATTCTGTGTAAGTTTTGTACGTGAGACATTAAAAAATATAAGAATCTTTGCTGGTCAGTCCCCAAATATGGGAACCACAGTGGTCAGACTTGAGGCTTTAAGATCTGGAACGCATATACAAATACCCCAATGTCCTCTCAAACGTCCCGTGAAGGCATTGAAGATGAAATTCCCATTTTGGTCGTTAAGCCGAGAGATGCAATGGTCATTTCAGCTCAATTATTTATGGCATTCCTGTCAAATCAATGAGCCCGACATTCCCTACCACGCGATAAAGAAGTACTTTTACATAAGTTAAAGTAAGTATGTAAAGTAAATTATCTCATTTTACGGAAAAATACGGTTGAACATGTGTTTTGACCCTACAAACGCTAATCCAAAAAAGCTCACTATGAGAGTGTTTGGGAGGGCTTTTTTCACTTTTTCCATGTTGCATACGAGTCGAGGTAAAACTCCCCTCACATACTTACATCGACTTGCGTAAAAACACTTTAATAACAAGGGAAGTTAAAAAGAAAGGACGGTGATTGACTCCTAATTATAATCACGTTAGGTAAGAGTGATTGCTCCCTTCCACTTACTTACCTTCCGGGTTAGGCATATACAGCATCACAAATTCTGAATATATTCACCACTTAGTTTTGATTTTAATTCTTACCCAATATTAATTAAGGTTTTTTTAATAAAGGATACCGTTTAAACATTACCCATAATTTATAGGAAAGTCCTACAATTAATGTATGTGTGTGTGTGAAACATTGATAACTTGCTTCTCACAATTCAGACGAAGGGCTTGTTTGGATCTCATTTTCAGAATAGCTTTTACAAATTTTGAAGTAAAACATAAATTTTGGAGAATACATTTTATAGATTCCGAGGTAAAACCTAGATTTTGAAAAGTAATTTATGTTTGGGAAGTTATTAGTTTTTACGGATTTCAAGGCAAAAGGTACGTAGGAAAGAGAAATAATGAAAAGTAGGAAAGATGAAAGAGAATAAAGAAAAAATAGAAAAGATGAAAAAGAAAAAAAGAAAACCTAGGAAAGAGGAAAGAGAAATAATGAAAAAAGTAGGAAAGAAAAAACAGTATGAAGGATAAAACCTAAATTTTAAACCGAAATTTTGTAACCAAAATAACTTTTCAAAAAAATTTTATATTTGGACAAAATTAAGGTTTTAGGTTAAAAACTATATTTTCAACCGATTTAGAAGGTGATGACAAACAAACTCCAATGTGAGAAAAATCCTTCATCTTTTATATGTAAAACTATGGCGAGTACACACACTATAAGTCATAGGTGTTAGTGTGACGAATAATATCGAAACACACACATAGAAAATGGTTGAACTGAACTCTCAAGATATATATATATACACACACACACACACACACACGCATATATAAATGCAATGAGATAGTGGGAGTTTTTATCTGCGGTGGGTAGTTCAGGGTAACCTTTTCCTTTTTCTCCTTTTTGCTTCTAAATCAGAAGTGACGAATTCAACCTAATTACCGGCAAACCCACATTGCAAAAGGAAGTCGCCCCCAAGATCTCATATCCAATAGAAACACGCCACGTCGCTACAGGCATATCACCTCCATGCATCACCACTCTCCAAACTCCAAGCTAATTAGCCAGATCGAGCGATGTGAGATGCGTAACCTTTTCGGATTCTGCCTCTCCATCCACCTCCTCTGCGCAACAAAAAAAAATGATCAAAGTAAACATTTTTCTTTTCGGCAGGAATACGAGCAGCAGGTCAGCTTTGATCTCTGAACCCTTTCATTCCCTGTATCGATCATAAAAGAGATAAATGTCAAACGTATTCATTCTTTATTCGTGTTCATAGATAACGTTGACGGAGATCGAAGAGTGAAGAGGGGCCTCTTGATGAGTGAAAATATATTTTGGCTGGAAGATCTCCTCTCCTCTTACACCATTAGTGCCATTGAAGTGGGGCCTCTTGAAGCGCACTAAGAACACCCAACACTCGAAAAGAATATCGTCCACTACATCATCCAAACACCCCCTCTATGCTGCACATTTTATATAAAGCCCTATCATCCTGTAACCCCCCTCATCCACATCCTCACCTCCATCTTCACCCCCTTACTTCTTCCCCTACCTCCTCCTCTTTCCCATTTCTTCATCTCCCCACTGCAGTCACTGGTGCACTTTTATACAATACACACACACATATCAAATAATTGAGCTTACTTAACACAACACATATATTGCTTGAAGCAGTATGGGTAGCGCAGATAATTACGTGTACCCGTCGGCGACGACCAACATGGAGGAACGTAGTCCGCGCGTGGCCGTTCCACCGCCTCAGCCATTCATCAAGTCATTCATGTACTCTATGAAGGAGACTTTCTTCCCGGATGACCCTTTTAGGCAGTTCAAAAATCAGCCACCTTCTAGAAGGCTGCTTCTTGGCCTCCAGTTCTTCTTCCCCGTCCTCGAATGGGCACCTCGCTACACTCTAAGCTTCTTCAAATCTGACATCATTGCCGGCATCACCATTGCTAGCTTGGCCATTCCTCAGGGCATCAGTTACGCCAAACTCGCCAACCTCCCTCCAATTCTTGGACTCTGTGAGTTCCTATCTATCTCAAAACTTAAGCGTGCACACACACACATATAATTTTATTTGATGTTCCAAGTATTTGTTCAGACTTGTAACCTTCTGGGCTGTGAAATGAAAAAAAATGGGTGCAGATTCAAGCTTCATACCACCGCTGATTTATGCGATGATGGGAAGTTCGAAGGATTTGGCAGTGGGAACGGTGGCGGTTGGGTCGCTTTTGCTTGGCTCTATGCTGTCCAGATCGGTTAACCCCAACGTCGACTCAAAACTCTTTCTTCACCTTGCCTTCACCGCCACATTCTTCGCCGGGGTTTTGCAGGCTTCACTGGGCTTGTTTAGGTATACGTAGTTTTTCAGTTTATATAGTGAATCGTACACGTATATACACCCACAAGTAGGAATGCCACGCGTGTGTTTTCTTCGTCAATTATAATTAAGGAGTATATTACTTAATAGGTTTTCATATACTTACTAAGAAACTAATTCGATCAATCATATTTCGGCAAGCCTGTATTCCTTAATTTCTTCTTCTCCACTGGCGAGTCTCCGGAGCGAAACTTAATTAAAAGAAGACACCTTGCCAGATTACAGTTTTCCTAGCTTCACTCTACATGGTCTGGAGGAGTGGTTTTGCTTTCTCAGTTGAATTATTGGATCCAAGAGATTCTTGCCTTCTTTAGCAGCAAATGTTAACATTCGTACAATTATCTCGAAAAAACTGTTGCCCACTAAATGAGTATGATTGGTTGGTATTTCCTTCACGTGGCTAGCTAGCTACAAGACAAAGGCAGTGGGAATGGAAAAATAAATAAGATACATACACATACACACGACCATGTGCATACATAAACATGTTTTTTGTTTAATTGATGGTATATATATTGATTAGGGAGGGGTACAATGATTACAGGTTAGGGTTTATAGTGGATTTTCTGTCACATGCATCAATAGTTGGGTTCATGGGAGGAGCAGCCACAGTGGTTTGTCTGCAACAGTTAAAATCGATTCTGGGACTGGAGCATTTTACCCACGACGCCGATCTTGTCTCTGTGATGCGATCTGTTTTTAGCCAGACACATGAGGTCAATATCTTCCCTCCTTGTCTTCTTCCCCTCTGCTCTCTCTATCGCCAGTCTCTGCCATTTTTTCTTCTCGCCACATATTATTGAACGTAACACACCGTCAAGCCTCTCAGTTTTATACTTTTTTAAAAAAAATCTGTAGTTATTAGCTCCCATACACACTGTTTGGTGCTTTAGTAACAGTTGTGGTGATGACGTTTCGCAACTTACCTTAACAAGCCTATAAAGTCTTAGTCTTGGTCTCATATATTCATATGATTTATTTGCGCTTGCAGTGGAGATGGGAAAGCGCTGTGTTGGGTTGCTGCTTCATTTTCTTCTTGCTCCTCACCCGATACTTCGTAAGTGGCCCACCCAACCTTACACACGCAAATATATGTTTTTTAAGGCTAACTTGACTAATCAAATAATGGCGTCATATGTGTGTGTGCGCGCACCTAAGTATTAAATTCATGAAGATCTTGGCGCACTTTCCATGTTTGATGAATTAATATATTTAGTTCTGTGCTTTTCCCTTTTCCACTAATACACTCAGGCAGAAGGAGATCTCGAAAAGTTTGTTCACAGAAGGAGTCTTAGCTTTAATCAGTCAAAGATTGATTAGTATCCATTAATTAATTCATATCCTTATGCCTGATAATGAGCTTCTACTCTATCCAGGTGACCTTTAGCCAGTCACTAGACAGCCTAGTGCAGTTTCAGTTGTCAGGCGGACCTACTTTCTGGTGTCTGAGACATTTCATTATGTGCACCACGGTGCATGTTATAAATTTTAAAATTTGCATGACTCAGATTAAATTTTCTTGTAAATAGATATACAATGCGAGCTTCTTACTCATATGACGCGAAGATAATAATGTTTTGACTGAAGTTAATTATGAGTTTTGGACGCAAGCAGATATATATAGTTTCTGTGTCAATTTTGTGCCATTGCGGTTGGTAAATGAATGAACTGACGAACTAACTCGGAATATATATATTTTTTTACGATCGGACACACGCAGAGCAAACGACGACCCAAATTCTTTTGGGTGTCAGCAATGGCGCCGTTGACGTCCGTTATCCTAGGAAGCCTCCTTGTCTATTTCACTCATGCCGAGAAGCACGGCGTTCAAGTGGTAAGCATATGCCCAACCCAAGCACGTACGCCTTTATAATTAATACTCTACTAATCGTAATTACAACCAACATTTTTTCCTATGGGCTATATATAATAACAATTTTATTTTATTTAAACATTTAATACACCTTTTTTTATTTTTATCCTTAATTAATTTTATGTTTATCATTTTTTTCCCATTCATTCTCCTTCTCATTCATCATATTCATAAACAATGAAATGTTTACAGATAAAATTATATCTATGATATTTTTATCTAATTTTAATCGTTGATTCGTGTAACCATTGCTTATAATTGAAAATGACAAGATGGTGTACACTCACGCTCAGAGCCAAACACGACCAATGCCCATATAGGCTTGTCAATTTGCGGACCCCACCAATGAAGCTCATGTCTCCTCTGACTTATTGGGCCTTTCATGTTTCCCTTTCCTTTTCTTAATCTGGCCATGAGACAGAATCATTGTCCTCTAAAGATAATGCATTGCTCAATCCCTGTTCGTTCAGCTTTCCGAAGCGAAAATCACTGTTCCATTACATCCCACCACCATAACCAAGTCCACCAGCACCAGTACTATTGATTAGTGTCCGTCTTACGTCATATGCCCATCCAACACTCGCATGTTTTGGATTAACTAAATTAATTATCTTGATTAAGGTACGTGTTTCTGATCTTTTCCAGATAGGAGAGTTGAAGAAGGGATTAAACCCCCCGTCCTTCAAAGATTTGGTATTCGTGTCGCCTTATATGAACACAGCTGTTAAAACTGGACTTGTCACCGGCATCATAACCCTCGCCGTAAGCATTCATTAATTCATTCCTACATATTTCTCCAGTGCATGTTAATTCAGTAAGGTTTGGCTAATGCGGATTATAATTAAACTAGACGATCTAATTATGCATCAGGAAGGGATAGCAGTTGGAAGAAGCTTTTCAATGTTTAAAAACTACCATATTGATGGCAACAAAGAGATGATAGCTATTGGGACCATGAACGTTGTTGGTTCTTTCACCTCCTGTTACCTCACTACAGGTTATTATTTTGTTGTTTGAGTTATATGCCCTTAATATAAGTACCAATTCACTTTTTTAGACATATTAAGGAAGCTCAACAAAATGATATATTTATATGCTGATGTATAATATAATAATATAAATAAAGATTTCAGAATATATAAGATGTAAAGTAGTTTATTTAGCTTTTTAATTATAAACAAAGTGAATTGAACTTGTAGGTATTGTGTAGTAGTATGCTTGCTTCATATATAGTAGTATCAAGTGTTAACTGACAAATTTGGGTTGACATGCACAGGGCCATTTTCACGTTCGGCTGTGAACTACAACGCGGGATGCAAGACCGCAGTATCAAACATTGTCATGGCCATTGCCGTGATGCTGACATTGTTATTCCTTACGCCTTTATTCTATTACACTCCACTCGTGGTTCTCGCAGCCATCATTGTGTCAGCAATGCTGGGCCTCATAGATTACCCAGCAGCCATACA
>JANTPZ010138620.1:0-11310 GCA_025593235.1 Vachellia pachyceras
TTACTTCGGCAACAATAAGAAACGAAATGGCGTAGAAATATTCCATTCACTCGTCAAAATAAATTCAACAAGTTACTGGTGTACCAAGCCCCTGGGCACCAGCTAGGTGGCGCATATCCCCAAATTGAGGCTCCAGTCTAAACACATTAGAAGGATAAGAGGAAAAGACCAAACCTTGTGGTCGCCACCGCCAGTAGCGAACCGAAGCCCACCAGGTTGTACATCAATGGAGAAAATTTGCATGCCCTCATGCCTAACCCAACTAGGTTTCTCCGCAATCATCGTTGAAAGTGCCCTCTTTTGAACCCTGAGCGGCCTTCTCCACTCTTTTCTAAATTCAATCTCTTATTTTCGAGGCTTCACCAACTGGGTTCAAAATCTAAGAGACGCTTACGCATAAACTAGCCGTAAAACCCCCCCCCCAAGCACTGTGAAAACCGGCGTCAGTAAAACCCTATGAAGATGAAGTCGAATCGCGGTCGGAATTTTTTTTTGGTGGGAAAAGGGGGGAGACTTGAAAAAACCTAAATTGATGCGGTAATTCAATACTCGTTGAATTATCCGCAATAACTCACAATTAATGAAGAACTTATGAAAAAACTTTCATTTTTCCCCCTAATATTTTCATTTTGGGGGGCGGGGGGGACGTGAAAGGGACAAACGCCCTAGCCTTTTGGCACCAGAGCAAAAACCCTTTAAGTGATGGGACCTGAGAAGAAGACCGACGACCTAACTTCCTCGTTAACGGTCAAATCCCCAAGAAACTGAAAAAAAGAAGAAAAGGGAGGAAAATAGGAAGAGAGTAAAACGAAAGAAAACAAAGCAGAAGGTAAAGAGAGACAGTTAGCAGTTAGCAGTTAGCAGTTAGCAGTTAGCAGTTAGCAGAGACAGTAAAAGGGTGGACTATGGACGGAGACAAATAGCAGATTATAGATCTGAAGGATATTGGGAATAGATAGTCAATTGTTCACGTTGTTTTGAAACCTTGGACGCCACAATATACAAGGCAAGGCAAGGCAAGGCTTGTTCACGTTGTTTTGAAACAATAGTTTTTGAAAAAATAAATGGTCAAAAGTGATTTTAAAAAATAAATTTTGTGTATAATAAATAATATGATAAAAATAATTTTAATCTATCTTTTATGTTTAAATTACAAAAAAAATTATATTTGATAATATGATAATTGTATAAAGGATAAATTTTAATTCATATTACTGTTTTAAATTATATAACAATTTATTATTTATGCAATTCATTAATAAGTAATATGTATATATCTATTGATATATATAATATGTGATTACATATATCTTTAAAAGAATACAAATTTTATATCAAAGATTTAATATAGTTGCAATTGTTTATATATAAATGTACGTGCATAGGATGTAATTGCTTTGTGGAGGGAAAAATGGTTGCTCGATGGATAGATGATTTTGAAGCTGAATGGTATTTTTTATTGGAGCATTTATAAACCATGTTCTCTTCTCAAACTGTGGTCTTTGTTGTAAAAGTGCTTTATCATATTTTGCCGTAATATTATAAATTCACATTTACATAGATTGATATAAAAATTCTTCTCGTTGGCAAAAAGATATAAAAATTCTTCTCATATCTATATTTCATAAATGGTAGTTCATATTAAAAAAAATTAATTTTCACCCTTAATTCAACTCATTTTAGAACTTGGTTTCACTTTCTAAAACCTAAGTTTGTTTTGAAATCTATGTTTTACCCCAAAGCCTAGGTTTTGTCCAAGTGCTCACATCTTTCAGAAAAGTAATTTTGGATACAAAACCTCGATTTGAAACCTAGGTTCTGTAAAAGTTATTTTCTTGTTAAATCACACAATCTCTCCTAATAAATTTTCTCTTTCATGTCATCCATGTCTCATCATTGACCGAGATATCGTGTGATAAAATGGACATGATGTGATTGCATGAAAGGTTGTGTCGTGTTAACGATCCCCATACGATTTGGGTAGTCATAATGTCTTACTAAAAACCGCTTACAACTTTTGGGCTAATGTGGAGTATAACCTACTGCCAACTTCATATGGGTTTACAGGGTCGCACGCAAGAACAACCCAACAAGAGCTTTAATTCTAGGGTTTATTCGAATTATATATATATAAATTCGAAATGACAATAATATTATATGGATATGATTTGATCAATTAAATAACTAACATTAATATTTATATTTCATTTATAAAGATAAATTAAATTTGTTGGCTCACTATTTGGATTAATTATATGGATATGATTTGATCAAATTAGATTAATTCAAATCAGAATTACAAAATTTGAATTTCACATTTTGAATTTCGAATTTCAATATTAATATAGATTAATCTTGAATATTTTTTGAATTTTAAATTTCTGATTCAATATTAATATGGATTGATCTTGATTATTTTTTTGAAATTCAAATTTCAAAATTAATAAAGATTAATCTTGATATCTTTTTAGATTTGAATTCGAATTTTTAAGATTAATTAAAAGATTAATCGTAAATTCTATAAGCTTTTCCTAAGTTCTATAAATATTAGAACTCATGAACAAAAGAGGCATTCCATTCGAATCTGATTGTGAGCCATAGAAATCCTAGAGAGAGTAAGACGTAAGAGGCGCTACCACGCTGCGATTGTTGGAAACTGTTTACGTGGATACCGGTAGAGGGAGGCGATCAAAGAATGTTGGCTCCTCGTGATCGAAATTGAGAACGCAAAAGGTCGTAGAACTTGAAGAGATCCAAACACAAGAAACGCTTCGGATTCAAAACGCAAAAGGTACGGCTCTATCTTTTTGATCTAAATGCCTTTGATAGATCCATAAGTGAATTAGAAAATTTTAAATTCCGCTGCGTGTACGTTCTAATCCCAACACATTAAAGCAACAATACGTTATTCAATGTTAAACTAATGTACGTTAGTTTTAAGAAGATTCTACGTTCTTTTTCCGGACCAGGCTAAACTAATATATACTACTCAATGCTTCATGATTGTTACAATTTATGTTAGTTTTCTTAGATCCGTGATCCCAGGGTAGACATTTTTCAAGCACATCAACGACCCCAGACTAATATAGATCGCTAATTGCAAACATATCGAATGGTTGAATAAATTTGAGTTTAGAAATCACAAGTTGAATATGTACTGACTCAACAATATCTCAAATGAAATTGGGTTTGAGATTCTCTGAAGAAGTTTTGCACCAAAAAATAAAACCCAAAGCCTCTTGGGCCACCAGCTTTGGGAATGACGTGTACAACCCAATCCAGTTAAAAGTTACATGATGGTGAATTGAGGCCCAATTCAATTACCAATCAAGGGTAGGTTCATCCACGTCCAGCATCACCAACGTAGGTATCTCAAAATTTTCTCTTCTTACCAAAAAAAAAAACGTAGGTATCTCAAAATACAATTACCTTTACCAGGGTTGGTTAGATCAAGTGGTAAACAGCTTGTTCCAGCTTAAGTAAGGTCTCGAATTCGAGTCTGTGTGTATGCAGTAGCTACGTTGGGAGACTTACTCACCATTTTCAGGTGCGTGATGCGGGTCGGGTCCGGATTAGACAGGGCGAAACTTCGGAAACTAGGCGGGAAACAAAAAAATTACAATTACTTGTAGTAAAAAGATATATACACACACTTAATAAAGAAATCGTAAACATCATGAGGATTTAATTTTGAGCCATTTAAAATCCACTAAAAGATTTAAAAATATTTCATATTCAGATAGAAACATCAAAAGTATCTAGGAGAGAAGAAAAAAAAGGAAGGAAATCAATGTATATAGATTTTATTCTTCTATACTTTTTTGCACCAGATTTTATTCTTCTATACTCCCCTTATTTTAATGTAAATTAGAAAATAAAATTCAGGAAATAAGATCATGATGAACTCATTATGTCTAGGTTCAGAGGATTGATGATGGGAACTTAAATGGGTGACATATTTGCTGTGGACCAAACAAGGAATTAAAATTAAAATAGAATCCAGAGTGGAGGAATGAAGGTAGACGGGGAGCGTGGTGTGGCAACAACGGCTTCCAGAAGAAAATCACGGCCCTAATAAACCAAAAGAGGCAAATTAATAATAATAATAATAATAATGATAATGATAATAATAGCCGCCTGAGGCACACCCAACAAATTAGCAACAGACGTTGGTCTCATTGTTTTTAATAAATTAAAAACCATGGGAAAAAAAGAGTCACCCAGACATTGAAAAAGAGACCACCACGACGTCTCTGGAATTTTCTTCATCCGCTAGCAATCCTATACCCTACCCCACATCTCTCTCCTTGAGACGCTTTTCCTTCTTTGTTTCTTTTCTTTCCTGTATGATCTCGCAAGCCCTTGTTTTCTCTTCCGTGTTTATCCTCCTTTCTCTGGTAGTCGTCCTTCGCCCTGCGAATTTCTTCCTCCAATTTTTTTTGTGAGGAAATGTGATGATTGACGTTTTTTGGCGTTTTCTTTTGCAGATCGCTAAATCTCTCGGTGGGATTTGACCTACGACGATCGAAGAAAATGGCCGAAGAACATAGATGCTAGGCTCCGCAACTCTGCGCCAACAACTGCGGCTTCTTCGGCAGTCCCGCAACGTATAATCTATGTTCCAAATGCTACAGGGATTTGCAGCTCAAGGAGCAACAATCCTCTTCGGCAAACCTGGTTCTAAATCAAGCGATAGCCCCTCAGCCGTCCACGGCGCAGAAATCGGACTCGTCTTCGTCGTTGCTGGATCCGGTTGCGGATCTCTCTTCTTCAGCTGCTGATGCGGTCGATCCGGTGCTTCCGGCGGAGGAGCCGAAGGGCGAATCTCCGGCTCAACCGAACAAGTGCGTGACGTGCAGGCGGGGCGTGGGTCTCACGGGGTTCAAGTGTAGGTGTGGGTCGACTTGCTGCGGGGCCCACCGCTACCCGTAACAGTACAAGAGTTCGACTTCAAGACGATGGGCCGGGAGCAGATCGCGAAGGCCAATCGAATGGTGAAGGCCGATAAGCCGGAAAAGATATGAGGAGGAAGGGTGTTATGTGAGATGCCACGTCCATGATTATTTTATTTGGGTAAAGCTTTCGGATCTTAAATTTGGGTAGGTCATCGGGTCATTAGTTGTTGGAGGGTCGTGGTTCGAACACCGTTGGCGGGTAGTTGATGTTGGGTAGTGCCGGTAATGCAGGTTGGCCCGCGGGTTCAACCCGTGGCGGGCTGCAAGCTGGCAAAAGCCAGCCCGCCACCTTGAACCCGCGGGTTAGGCGTGTTGAGCCCGCAGGTTGGCAGGCCAGCCTGCCCAACCCACTTTTTTATTTTTAAAAAATAGTTTTTATGTATTTTTTACTTTTTTTATCCCAATATTTTTTACAAAGGAAAAAGTAATATTAAATTCTATTTTTAGGAAATTATTGAACACTTATTCATAGAATTTGAAAGAGAATATCATAAATATACAATTTTATAGAAAAAACTGGGTAAACAAGGGAAAAAGAATTTATTTTTTATTTTTTATAAAAAAAATTAAAAGTTGGCGGGTTGGGAAATCCCAACCTGCCACTTGGCAAGCTGGCCCGCTTTCTCAGTACTAATGTTAGGTCAGGGAGGGCGCATTATTCTCACGCCATTGAGTCATTATGTAAATTTGAATGAATTAATAAATGTTTGATCAAATATACTTGCCTAATTCTCTTTGAGCTTGTTTGAAAATTCTTTATTCTCAACTGTGTATGGAAATTAAGACAAAGTCATTTTGAAATCCATAAAAACTATCTCGAGATCTATAAAAATAATTTTGAAATCTGTAAAACCATTACGAAATTAGTAAAATCATCTTAGAAGACGTAATTCCTTTCTCTTAACGAACTTCTCAAACACACACTTTTTATATTGTGTTTTTTATAATGTAAAAGTAGGTTGGTTGGGTTTGATAGTTCTATCCAACCCGCCACCTTTTTAAAAAATACATCACAATTTAATATAAAATATCTAATTCAAATATTAAATAATATTTCTTAAATATATATAATACACTTTATGATATTAAATTTAAATTAAATATAAATTGTACATCAAATTATCAATAAACATTCAATATTAATTAGGTTTATATTGTAACTTAAAGTTGCCAAATATTTTTTATAAATCAATTTTAATTTTTATAAAAAAAAGTGGGATAAGCCTCAAACAATATGATTTTTAACAATCCAACCTACATGAAACAATCTGAACCTATATTACTAGTTATAGTATAATGTATATCAACATGAGTTAGGCTGTATTTGAACTAGCTTCTCAACACGTTTGAAATGTATGTTAAGCCATCAATTCAAATAAACACTTAAGATTAGCAAAGCAATTTTACTTGAAAATTTACACTCTTGAACTAAGCTTTAATTAGCATTATAAGGATATGTTTAACTAACCCACACAGACACTCATGCGTACTCATTTCATCCCATCACTTTGTATAGCACCTAGACTAATACTATATGGCTTGGATACCATAGCATTCCTTTTCAACAACTTATCAATAACTTATAAAACAAATACAATCATTGGCTCCATTTAGGAACACGGTAGAGAAGTACTTTTACGTAAACTGATATAAATATGAGAAGGAAAATATCTCGTTTTGCGGAAAAATAATGTTGAACGTGTTTCTGGGTGGGAATTAAACTTTGCCAAACAAAGCTATTATTGGATCTCAAGTAAGAGATATGGCATCTGACAAAGCTTATAAACTTCTTGACAGGTAACTCTAATTAACTTGTCGATCATGCAATTTTTCACTCATCATTAGTACATATCACCTGAGGTCCAATTGCAATTATCCAAAAGAAACTACTATGCCAGTTCCACACCTGGTACATAGATACGTGTTTGTGTAAATTACTTTCAACATGTTTTGTTAGTGCTAATGAGAACATTAAAATCTGTTAACCTTGTTTTAAAAATTTAACAAGTTTCAATTATAAAATATGATTTCCATGTGTTACGTGAATTTTGTGACTATTTCCTATATCTAACCATCTAACCTAACATGACAGACAGGCAGGATTGGTTTGTCCGCATGTGTAGATATTGTCCAATTAAGTATTAGTCCCATGATTCGTTATGTATGAAACCCTAATGCCTCGTTTGGTACATTGGAATTGATTTTGATGGAAATGGAAATTAACATGGAGATGGAAATGAATATGGAAATGAGTTTTAAAAGTACGTTTGGTATGTCATGGAAATATATTATAGTTTTTATTGAAAAAGACTAAAATGCCCTTTTATATTAAAAAGTAAAAAAAGAATCTCAACTGAACCTCTGCCGAAAGCAATTTTCGTTCCTGTCTAGTGGTTCGTTCCTGCAAATCCTCAGGCGAAAGAAAATATTTCCGTTTGTATTAATGGTCTGTTCCTGTCCTTATCTTTATCAGCTTCGTCGAAGGTTGCTGGCGGTCACCATCAGTTCCTGTCGTTGGCACCGTCGCAGATGGCTGAAGACGAAGACAAAGATTGGGAAGGTTGCCATGGTCGAAGGTCGCCGGCGGTCACCATCTGTCATGGATTGCTCAAATCGTCAAAGGAGAAGTCATCACTGTCGTGGATGGCTGAAGACGAAAAGGAGAAGTTGTCACTGTCGTGGATCGCTCAAATGTCGCCATCATGAGCTTCAGTCGTCGGCATCATCGCATCCTCACCATCCTCAGACACAGATGGCTGATTGGGGTTGAGGTTGTAGTCGCTGGTGGTTGGGGAAGAAGAAGCCGTCACTGGAGGTGCTCACTGGTGCCATCATGGTTCCCTGGTGCCGTCTTCATCTACATTTTCCTTCTTCAATCTCGTATGCGTATGAAAAATGGGAGGTCAGATATGGAATTCCATGGAATTTTATCAATTCCATGCATGATCATGTGGAATTCATTTCAACCATTTTTTATTGATTTGAATTCCATATGGATTTCAATTTAGTCATACCAAACAAACCTTTTTCATGGAATTCAATTCCAATTCCATTTCCATACCTCAGTCATACCAAACGTGCCCTAAGTGTTTTAGTTCAAAAGTCTTAGGATACCCACACACAAAACCTTTGTAACATATTGCATTATTTGATTTTGTGGCTAGGATGGATCACATTAACCAGGTTTACAGGTGTTTTAGTGGAATTGGTGTCAACTTATGCTCATCTAATTATTTATTGCAATTCCCCTTTCTTCAATGTCTACTATTTCTTGTGGGGGGATTTTTGGTTCTTTAATATTAAATCATACATTTGATCATTTAAATTTACATCAATTTTTATTTTAGTCCTTTAAATTTAAAAAGTACATTTTAATCCTTTTATCTTTTATCTTAATGTCATTAGCTTTGGAATATACTTAGTAAATTTAATTATGATCATGGAATTAAATGCTAATAAAATATATTTAAATTTTAATTATACAGCATAATAATTTCTTATGTTTTAAAATCTAATCATATTTTATCATCATTTAATTACAGAATCATGAATAAAATTTGTTAAATCATCATTTTCAGTTAAATGAAACTAACGGTGTTAGGATAAAACATCTAAAAATGTATTTTTTAAATATAAATGATCAAACTGAATATTACAGTAAATTTAAAAGATTAAATATATCATTTAACCTGTCTGTAATCATCATAGGTTTCATATAATATTTCAAATATATCCCATCTGAAAAATATTTCAACTATAAAACCCATTCTTTTTATCCAAACTAAGTCTACAAAGTAGAGATTTATTGTAAGGTCTCAAGGAAGGAAGATATTTATGAAAAAGTCATAAGAAGTTGTCAATGATAAGTCGAGGAGCACCATTGACAAGTGAAGCAGCTGTCATTGACAACTTTTGAAACCTTTTCATAAATAAATTCATTCCTTAATACCTTATAATAAATCTAAAAAAAAATACTACCATATCGACTTTTTAGAGCTTTCAAATTATACTTACTAGAGATTAAACTCTCGACTTTTGCGACCTTTTTATACTATACTTACTAGAGATTAAACTCTTTTCATTGGGTCAAGAGATTTTCTGGATTGTGATTAGTTTTAATGACTAAAATTACTGCAAATATGATGTAAGATTTCCAAGACGTTACTAAGCTTTTAATTAGCTTCTACCCCTCAGTAACTTAATCACAGATAAATATGAAAATCTCATTAAGATCTCAAATACCCATCGAGGACATTAATTTTTTTTTTAAAAAAAAGAGAGAGCCTAATTAACTACTAACAAAAGATATCAACGTACCTTGTATTTTAAACACGAAAAAGAGTAAAAAAAACATTTTATAATTTCGAACAGATGGAGTAATGAGTACATAGCAAGAGTATTATTGCAAGCTCACTTGGAAGTGCACTTTTTTTTAAAAAAAATAATAATAGTATCTCAAAGCAGGATAATAAATTGGGCAAGATTTAATAACAGATTCAGTTTTAAATATAATTTCATTTTTAACATTAATGTAAATGTTTTGAAATACATCATTTAATGTATCATTCCCTAATTAAATAGACAAATACCTCCCACCTCCCTAAGAACATTAACATCCATTTTTCTTTGCCTTCCAGCATTTTCATTGTCACAAGTCACAATTACAGTCATAATGGCTTTCTGCCTATGCTAAGAAAAACGAAAGCAAGGTATTATTACAAATGCATGTATATATATACACACTTATTTGAAAGGTCCAAAACAATTTTAAAAAACTTCAAAAATGTTTAAAAAAATTTAACATATATTTATTACAGATGATTGATTTAATTATCTTCTTTTCTTTATTAGTCAATCAATCATCTTATGTTTATATCGAAGAGATTATTTTATACCTTGTTGGACAAATCAGTCATTTTCAAAAATTGTCAGGAAAGAGAGGATGACGACAACGTTCACATATCTTATTCTAAGGAGTTACTAATAAATTTCGTAGAAACCATAAGCAAGTGAAACTATAACCAGACAATTTCTGTCAATTCCTAATATTCCACTGCATTGATATATATAACCATATTACCATAAGATTTTATGACACATGTTGGGCAGTTCAAGAGATCTACATGTTCCCACCTTTCCCCATTCCCATTTTGACAGCTAATAAATGATACTACATGCCAAAGGAATTTTTCATCTGTTTGAGATAGTGTTTTATTATCATCTTTATTCAAATCGAGATAAAACTTCTTTTACATACGTAATTTATAAACTACAGGTCACGTTAAGAAACTAGTTTCCTCCACGTCACCTAAAGTCTATGGCACTCATGTCACCTTCCATAGTATGTTCAAAATGTAATTCAACCAATCTTAGTTGCCTATAATTGTAAAATTAGATTTCAGGATGGTGGTAAAAAAAACATTTGGGAGGATTAACGTCTCCTTCTTCCACAGTTCCACTTGATCCAATCGGTTAACGTGGATTGATAACAGAGAAAAGGTTGCTTGGATTGGACCTAAAATCTGATAAAGCAAGAGCACAAGAGCACACACCAGAATGTGCCCCCACCTCTCTTGCAGGCGCTGCCGCTTTCAATCAGAAAAAAAACTTGATTTTTTTAATGGCGTCCTCTAACCGCTCGCCCTCTTCACAACGCACTAAGGCCTTGTTTGGTTTGATGGAGGGGAAATGAAGGGGAAGGATAGGAGGGGATGGGAAGGGATGGAAGGGTATAAAATTACCTTGTTTGATTTGGTTCGAGGGAAAGGAAGGGAAAGGATTTTTAATGATATTTTGTTTGGTTTAGAAGGGGAAGGGAGGGAATGTAATAACCAATTTACCATTTTACCCTTATAGTTTGATTTATATTTATTTACTTATAAAATTTATTTAAATTATTTTTTACTTATGAAAATTAATCACTTCTTCCATTTAATCAATTAAAACAATCATTAAGGTATTTCCCTCATATAATTTATTTAAATAATTAAAAAATAGGATTTATATAGTTTAATTTTACAAGACTTAATTTATAATTAACTTGTTAAATTGTTCCAACTTTTTAATGTTTAATTAACTTTGTTATTTATTTATACCCCATGTAGAGTACATGACAAAACATACATCTTGGTAACCCCTGCAGAACCTGGATTATCATAATTTATAGCAATTAAATTTGTTTTCCACTCCAACTCAATAGCAGAAAGGAAAGAAAATAGTGATTAATGACCAATTCATATCTCTCAGATAAACAACAAAAAACATACCATGTCACGCATATTGAAGTGGAGATTGGTCACTGAGTCACCAGTACCAAGTTCCTCACTGTTAAACAATCCATAGCCTTAACCACTCT
>JANTPZ010138621.1:0-18143 GCA_025593235.1 Vachellia pachyceras
AAATGGATCAAATATGAATCATATTCTAATCAACTAGCCACTTATCTTTATTACCAGAATATGAAATATTCTGCAACACATACTTGAATAATTATTACGGAATCAAATTATAATCCTATCAATGAACAAATTAAAAACTCCATCCGTTTAATAATCAATATTATGCAAAACATGAAAGTTTTTTTCATAGTTTTGAATTAGAAAAACATGTTCACACAATAAAATTTCACTTGGCCCCTTAAAAGAAAATTGTGTGTTGTGTGTGACTGTGAAGGGATAATGAAACTTTTGGTTATTCAAATTTGACTTAGTTATCGATTTGGTTCCTGAAATTTAATCTTTATTAATCATATCCATGAAAATTTATAATCTTTCACAATCAATCCTTATGATTTGAAGGGGAAACAAAACCATAATGACTAATTATATATGATTTTAAAGTATTAGGGGCTTCCTTAATATAGATTAAACTTTAGAAACCAAAATGGATAATTGAGATGAAATTTAGGGACAAAAAATTCTGTTTTATCCCCCCACACGTGTGTGTGGGAGAATTACCCAGAGGTTCCAAGTAAGGAAATGTGTTATAAAATAATCCCAAGGGGTTGTTAATGACAAGTCGAAAAGCACCATTTATAAGTGAAACAGCTACCATTAACAACCTCTTAGCACCATTTTGTAACGCATTCACTTACTTGGGACCTCTGGGTAATTCTCTCTCTATATATATATAGACTATTGGAATGTAGTTTAGTGAAGTCAATTGTTAGCTATTTCTTACCCACTCAATATAAAGCTATACTCTGTACGTACGTGCGTGCGTGCATGCATTAACAGGTAAAAAAAAGTTCTGTATATAAAGAGTCATACACTAAATTTTGAAGTTGCCCCCTCCAAATAAAGTATGTGACTTTATGTTTTGTTGAAAATCCAAACCTATTGGGAAAAAAGGTATAGCCCAAACCCAAATAAGCCAACTTAGATATATGCATTATGCAAGAACAGTCGTTTGAGTCACGGTTGGGTTGGTTAGGTCACCCTCAGGTTTTGTGTAGCGAAAAGGTCTAATTATGTAGTGGAAAGGTCTAATTTCTCACAATGTAATGAAACAAAATTTGAAATTTTGTTGAAAAAGATATCCACTTTTATATCTCAACTATACCCCAGATAAAATTGCCTTCAATACAAGATCACGTGTTCTTAATAGAAAAAATGGTTGAGTCCAATAAAAAGATAAAGTCTCTCCTAACGTGACTAGACTATTTAAACTCAACGAAGTACCCCTATTTAGTTTTATACACTACTTCCAGCAACGTTACATTTAAAAGGAGGATAGACATTTTTACAGGGAAAGGGGACAAAAAAACGGAGCAAATCACAATGTTCAGATTGCATGATAATTGCTTCTATAATTGAATAAAAACAAAATCGATGCTGTGTATACTCAAAGTCTTGACTTGGACCCATCAAGAATTGATAAGTGTAAATCATTGTCACATCCCATGAATTGATTGATTCAACAAGTGATCAGGTCACACTTTTTGAATTTTAGTTTGCTGCTTTGGATGTGTTTAAAAATTCCAAACAGTTTACAAATTTTGAGGTATTTTACAGAATTTAAGATAGTTTTATAGATTTTAAAATGATTTTTATGAATTTCAAAATGAGTTTTATAAATTTTAAAATGATTTTATTTCAACTTATATATACCTTTAAAAAAATGTTATTTTCAAATAAGTATTTTTTCTTTTTTGTGAAAAGTTTGCCATTTGCTTTCTGAGATTCAACGTACCTTTCATTCATATTTATGACTCAATAGTCAATACCTACCTTCCCATCATTGAACCCACCAGCACGCCGCCCCTCATCGTACTTGTCATGTTTACTTATTTGTGTATTATTATCACACTTGTTCTATATTCGTCTAAAGTTTTTTCTGACCCTTTTTTATCTAAAAGATTTCTTTTGGATTAAAGGATTGATGAAAATGGAAAGGAATAGAAAAATGGAAAGGAAGAGAAAGGAAAAAATTTTTTGCATGGAATGTTTGATATCCATTGAAATGGATAATGATTTGATAAGAAAATGTATATTTGATTAGGTTAAAATGATAATAAAATATGTATGAAAAATATTTAAAATGATCATATTACCCTTTTTAGCAAAATATAGAAAATGGTATTACATAATATATATTTAAAGAAGAAAATGAGATATTAACAGATATGCATCTATATATTAATAAATTTAAATAATTTCCTACATAATCGTGAGTTACCCATCAACTGAATATGGTTAAAGCAATTTATTTTCAGAACTCAAAGCACACGTCAACAACAAAGAAGAAGAAAACCAAGGGTCACGTGGTCTTTAGCATTTTCTTAAGCGGATTAAAAATCGATTCCCACAAATTTAATTTCCTTTATGTGTTGGAAAATTGGCTGCCTCCAGAAATTGAATCCCTGGAAGAGTTGCTAACCAAACAGCCACTGTTACTGAAAAATGGTGGTTTTCTATTTCCGATTTTCAGCAATCCAAATGGCCCTAAGTGATGGAAAACAAAAAATCATTCATGTTTTCAAAAAGCCTTAAGTTGCAATTTTAGCTTGAGGGAGGAGTACACCCAAATAAACAAAAAAAAAATATATGGACGTTTAGATCAATTCAATATAAATCCTAAAATTATACAATTTTTAAAAGAATGCAGGGTTAAAGCATAATTTTAGCAATAAAGTTTTTCAAAATGAGCTTTTGACATAGTTAAGTTTTGAAATTGTATAATTTTAGCAGCTCCATTAAATTTATCCAAGCGTTCATTATAAATTAGAGGACAAACGAATGAGTCTCATGTAAAAAAGACAGATGTTTGGATCAGTTAAACAGAATTGCTAAACTTGATATGTTTTCAAAATATTATATCTACTTTTGCACATTCAAAATTTAGTTGTACTAGATGTTCATGATGAAAAATTTCATTGACAAAACTGCACATTCACTTGAAATTATATATGACAAAAGCTCCTAGTCTTTTTAAAGGTATTTTTCTTGGGATTTTTCCTTAATCTAATCAAATTTAATTAAACTAAAATTGTAATTTGATTTGTACCAAAAAAAAAATTGTAATTTGATTCACTGACACGCTGAAATTTTTTAGTGGACCCAATGCTGATTTAACCTTTTCTTTATTGATCTCGATCATGAAGAATATTTTACAAAAGAATTATTCAAAAAAAAAAAGTAATTTTAGTGAACAAAATTATTTCTAGTAGATAGATTTACTTATCATGTTGAAGTGAAATTTATTGGTGAGCGAAATTATGGTCACTCTCGTACACACAATGGTTATCGCTTTCGAAATGATGGAAAGTGACTCAGCTTGTGAATGAAGCATACACGTATATATGAGAATAAATAAAACGTTTCTTATAAAATTTCAAAAATAAGTATAAAAAAGGGAAAATTACCTAAAGGTCCCAAGTAACAGAATTAACCATGGGACCATTTTGTGGTTAATTTTGTTGTTTGGGATCTCTAGTTAATTTTTGCAAAAAAGTTAAGAACCAATCAGTGATTTTCACAAAAAATGATTATCACCTTCGGATTGTGAGAAAATGACTCACATTTATTTTGCATAAATAAATAAATAAATGATTAAATAAAAAAGCGAGTTAGTTTACAAATTCATACAAAACCAGTTGTTTATAGTTATTTTCTATTGAGTCTTTATAGTTTCTACAATTATATCCATAATTTTTGACATGGCTCTCAGTATGCATATAAATTAATTCTGTAAGATAAATCTAAATAAAATTGAAATCAACTAGATTATATATGATGGAAGGAGAGCATATGAGCATAATAACTATCTTTGTAAATAATAAATAAATTTATATTGCAGAAAACCTCTTTTTTTATATTCTATTTTGTAATAACTTACATGTCATTTGATCAGCATGTATATCATCCCTTATTAATGCTCACTCCAGTTCTAAATCACACTACAAACAACGACTTACGTTAAGAATTGGAAATAACAACATATTGTAAGCACAAAATCAATTTGCACAGTTGAAGAAACTCTAACAACTCAAAAAGAAACTACAAATAAATGAATTAAAAATTAGATTGCTCCTGTGGCTTATCACTAGCAAGGTCATCTAAGCTTCAATAACTAGTCCTTGAAGAGGGTCACCATCTCCAGAGCTCAAATGGCCGATAAGGCGGTAAGGGATATTTTTAGAACTGTTCAAAAATGGGTTATGACACCACTGATGTATTAGGCCCAGTCCATTAATTTAGAAAGAAAATGCATGGGGTTAGAGTAGCAAAAAATAAATGTATGGGGTTAGAGGGGTAATATTTCCCAAAAGATTAAAATTTAAATATGCTGGCGAGAACATGTATTCCTATTTTAGTGAAACGTGTTTTTTGAATTGAGAAAAAACTGCTCCTTTTTGTATTATCTATAAATAGAGGATGAGCACTAGAAAATTGCTATCTCTCTTTTCACATAGGTAAGAACAAAGCATTTTCCAGACTCATCCTCTAAATTCTGTGTTATTATAGTGCAGTATAACTGAGTCTTTCACTATGATCCGATTTATGTGGGTACCAAGACCAACCAAACTAAATATCCAAATATGCTCTAAAACTTTGAAACAATACAAAAAGGGTAATTATATAATTTTATAAGATTTCAAAATTTTAAATTTGTGCGTGAGATCCGATTTGAAATTTTACTTATTGAAGGCCATGTTATGTCTTTCACCGATTTTAAAATTATTTTCATGGGATTTTTCCATGAAATTACATGGAAAAGTAATTAATTATTCCAAACTTTTGATTGAAGTCTTTTGCAACAAAACATAAGAAAGGTATTGTGCCGCGTCAACCTAGTCTTTTACTCAATGGCTTAATCTCACCCGATCATTTTGTGCTCTTTCCGGTGAACCGTCAGTCAAAACAATGACGATGTTTTTTTTTTTCAAAAGAAAAAATACGATTTAGTGGGATAAAATAATAAAAAACAAATCAAAATAAAAATTTTATTATATATTTATCTTATAAATTATATATCACAGATTAAGTTGAAAATGTAACTTCCACCTCAACTCTAACACAAACATAAAATTTGTTAATAACATTTGAATATAATATTCAATTAGATGCCATCTAGGGATATTTAAAAATATGTGTATTTACAATTATTGTCATATTTTAACAAAATATTTTATTTAATATAAAATTCACACCTGATTTAATTTTTATTCATTTTATTTAACAAATGTTCACCTACTTCTATGCACGGATGCACAAACACGTGATGGCGTGCGAGATCTACCTCCTAAATATTTTATATTAGTTAATTTGATTTGAATTGAATATTGAACATAAATAAATATAATTAATTATGCCAATTTTTATTATTCAGTTCATCTTTTTTTTGGGGCAACTATGCAGTTCATCCATTTGAAAGGGTTGTGATCGAATAATATATATAAATATATGGAATTAATTAAATTTAACTGAATTTAGACGAATTCGTGTGGTTGAAGAAAAAGTACTGTAGCTTGTCAATGTGGTCCAGAGGAACAGATCGCATACGAATAAAAAATAATAAATACCGATATCAAATAAAATAAATAAACAAACAAACAGACAGCATAAACAACACTTGTGGTATAGTCATGTCCATAAGATAGAGAAGTGGTCCTCATTTTATCTGGTGGGGCCCTCTTTTGTTATGACGTCGGATTAGAAATTTTTTACGCCAACCGAAATGAAAGCGAAACTTAATATTTTGTTTAGTAATTTCTCTGTCATACTTCAAAGTTGGATTTACTATTAAATATAAATTAAATTTATTGAGTAAAATAAATCAACCTCTTTTTCTTTTACTATAAAATATAAAAGTTTCCATTCTATTTTGAAAATCTGTGTGAGCATATCTTAAAATCAAAATATATGTCACATAAACCTTCCTTTTTAATTTTGAAATTCAACTTCCATCATCTGACTGTTAAATCATTAATATGAATATTACCTGAGAATAATTTAATCAGATCTCTATATTCAAAATTAATATATATATATTCAATTTTTTGTCATTATGTTAAATCGATTACTATATTACAAAGTTAACTAATCTTATAAAAAAAATTTGAGGCGAAAGGGCAAGTGAGGTAATATTTTAAAATAAAGAAAAAGTAAAGAAAATTGGCTGCCTTGGAGGAATATGGAATCTGGACAGTAGGATCAAGACTGGGAAATTGAATAAAACAGGCCCTATGTTTTTATTTTTTTATTCTTAAACATTGTTTAAAAAATAATTTTATAAGAATATTCTTAAAAATAATAAGTTTAAAAAAAAGAATCAGGCAAAGCTTATATTTTCCATATTTAAGTTTATTTTCGTGGAAAATAATCTTATCTTTTTGGAGTTATTAATTGTTAATTTTTTAGTAGTACGTAATTTTTTTTGGAATTATTAGTGCGTAATTTCCTCAACTTTCTTTTAATTATCAATTTTTTTGGCATCTCAATAATTTTTTCTTAATAAAAAATTGGTTTCGCACATGGCACACGTGGGACTAGCAGTGATGGTCCTGAGCCGTGACTCACGACGAGGCTTAATTTTTTTTTAGGAAAATTTAACATCATATATCAAAACTTAAATTCACGAGGGTGGGTAAGATCACGAGGGTGGAAAAGCTCCACCATTAAATATTTAACATCACCGCATTCCGAAAACTTAAATTCAAAACTTTTAATTAAATTAACTTACCAATCCAAACACAAAACATGTAGAAGTTAATGTTAGACAATCACGTAAATTAATTATATTGCACATAAGTTAAGATATAACTGCTCTTAAGTTAATTATTTGCACATAAGTTAATATATAACTCCTCTTATATATTTATTTTGATTTACATAAAATCGTTCTACCAACCGATTCTCAAAACAAAAATTGGGCTTGTTTGGTAGTCTGTTGAGACAACGGACACAGATTCTGAGATAAATATGTGAGAGAAAATTTATCTCAGTAAACTCAGGAATGACTTTTAAATGCTCAAACGGACTATCCAAACAAACCTATTGTCTCGTGTAATGACTAATGACTCAATGTTTTCCTATTCCTATGAGACAGAAGCACAACATTATTGTCTCGTGTGATGAATAATAACTCATTGTTGTTGTCCTATTCCTATCAGACGGAAGCACAACATGACAAATCGAATTAAAAGAAGAAAAACAGTTATTTAATAATATGTTTCTGAATTCGATTCTGATCATGAAAATCTAACAACTTCCAGGGATGCCCACCACACCACTGGGACCACAGGCAAAACTGAAGTTGTATATTTACTCGCATGTTTCCATCTATGAGGGGGAGAGAGGGAGACATAATTTTTCTTCTTGTATTTGTAAGTCTTATATATCACGGAAAATAAAAAATAAATCTCCTATTAAATATATATATATATATGTATTTGTAATTAACCTATTATATCTATATTGAAGCTCAGTTATATATTTTAAAATATCAATTGTATAATATAGAAGCCAATTGCATTTACGTTTTTATTTTGAAAATTTTAACAATTTTGCACCTTTACAGAAGTTTATTTACATATTATATAAGGTTAGTTATATAATATAGGAGTAAGTTGCATTTAATTTTTAAAAAAAATTTAACAATTTTGAAAAGCTTAACTTTAAATAATAAGGCTGGGCCCGACTGACCCCTATTAAATGTCGATGCTTACGCTCAGCAGTGCGTCAAATAGCCTTCATGTTGATCCCAAACCCTTTCAATCACCAAGGTAGAAGAAGAGTGCTCTTCTTATGCAATCTCCCAAGTCGAAAAGTGGAAGCTCAATTGTATATTGTGGAATCTCAGTTGCATATTGTAAAACTTCAGTTGTATATTGTAAAAGTTACTTACATTCATGTACTATGAAAACTTAATTGTATATTAGTGCAATGGGTATATCTCATTCAACCATTAATATGGTAATAGAGATTTATCCACAGTTCTCCGTATACATCATTATATTTTTAATATTAAAATTTGTATAATTTTACTTTCATTTAGCATTGCATTTATTTTGTTTTCATTAGGTGTAAACGTATACCCGAGCAGGTGCTAAATATTATACTTTATTGTCAATATTTACGATCGAAGGAAGTATTATCTCTTATCCTTAATATAAAAGTAAATTGATTTTTGTTAAGGAGATTAAATAAATTAAATGTATTATTTAAAATATATGTTATTATACATTGATTTTATAAGTCATGAAAATTAGCTTAAAGTAAAATGACAAATATAAATATTTTTAAATAACTTTATTTATCTACTTTAATCTTTCTAATAAAAATTAATCACTTTTCATATTAATGAATATATGTATTATTAATTAATGATAAAGTTATTAAATTTTACTGTGGAGGTAATGAAATGTGAATAATGAGAACAAACACACAGAAAAAAACATATTCAAAAACACTAAAAACTACTTTTAAACTTTATATTTGTAACTAATTTCAGTTAATAATGGCTTCGTTTGGAAACCCATTGAGAAAACGGACACAGATTCCTAGGTACTTTATGTGAGAGGAATTTTGTCTCGGCTTGCGTGAGAATGGGTTTTGGGGGTCAAAACGGGGTTCCTAACGGAACCCCAAACGAAGCTAATGTTTGTGAATACGGTAGAGAAGTACTTTTATGTTAATTAAGATAAATATATAAAAAAATTATCTAATTTTATAAAAAATATTATTCAATGGATGCTTGATTTTTAAAAACATTCTTATTTTATAAATAAGTCCAATCTTCTCCCATCCCCTGGTTTTTTTTAACGATAGGAAGATTGGACCTTTTCCTGAATCTCTTGCCTTCTTTCAACTAAACCAGGTAACTCGAGGTAACAGACTAATTCGAAGTGGGGAATTCTTAGGCGCACACCCTTTGAGGTGCTTTGCATCAAGGGTGGGTATCCTCTCCCCTCGAGCACGGCTTCAAGATCGAACTCTCGATTACCTGGGGAAGTGTCAGCCGCCTGGACCGCTGCACTCCAACGCTCGGTGGTACCAGTTTTCTCATGATCCATCAGCTGCTCCTTTTCTATTTGCAAAATTTAAACTAAGATAAAAGGCATCTCAAAATTCGTAAAATATTTCAGAATCCATAAACTCATTTCTCCCAATGAATTCTCAATATGCATGTTTGGAAAATCTTCCCCAACGATATACGCAAACCAAGTAAAAATGCATCTTGAAAATATGTAAAAAAATTTTGAAATTCGTAAAAGGCATCGAGAAATCTATAAATTCTTCTTGGATTCCGTAAATTCTTCTCAGAATCTGTAAACTCCTTTCTCCTAACAGATTCCCAAACACTAACAATTATTGGGGTGTTTGACATGCTTGTTTTATGCTATCCTCTAGCCTCAAAACTCAGCTTGCAAGGCATTTTTTGTTCTCTTTCTACATTTATCGTTTTGTTTCTCTGATCTTACCATGAACATTAAAAGCTGTGATTCTTGCACCACCATAAGATACTTGTTGTTCTCTTTCTATACTTGTTAGTGTTGTATTTTACGTGCCTAAACTTACCCAGCTGATTTCTTTCTAAATTCACTTCAATGGCTGTATCCTTCCTTCCAATATGATTTAGAATATGTTTAGATTAAGAATATAAACTACTTTTTCAGCATGATTTTCGATTTACAAAAAAAAAATATTTCTAAAATATTGGTTTAAGGTTTTCAAAACAGGCACACTCACTTGTAAGGGTCCTACTAACTTGCCAAGATATCTCATGTTTGAGCTATGAAGACATAGTAATATTAAATACTCGTGGTCGAGTTTTGCCTCATTAATTTTGTACACAGTGAAATAGGTTCATGATACTGTATATTTTACTAGGACAAAAAACACACTCAACCTTCAAAGCTTAATAGTAAACTTGTCTTGCCTTTAAAGCATACGTATACATTCAAATTATTTTTAGAGAGGTTATCCATACTTCATATGAAATTTAAGGGAATAATATATAAAGAAGCCGTATCAGGGGAGTACCATAGTATAAAAAAAAAGGATCGGACAGTCTAGTCCAGTTCAAGTTTGGAATCGATAAATAGGTTGTCGGTCTGATCTAGAGGGGTAATGAACCAATGATCAGGTTGATTTGGTTAGACCGATTTACTTAAAAAACTCCTTTAAGGCTAAATACATTGAAAAAGACCAGAATGAGAAGATGCAGTTAATTAATTTTAAAACAAATGTGATAATAAAACTAACAATTAACACTACCAGAAAAATTAGATTTAACGATGGAATTAGCAATGGAAAAATCAAATTTAGCGACGAAAAAATCAGAATTAGCGACGGAAAAAGTTCGTCGCTAAAACGAGGGTCGCTAAATTTAGCGAAGGAATTAGCAACAGCTAATTTAGCGACGGAATTTACTGTTGCTAAATTAGCGAGGGAAAATTCTGTTGCTAATTCCGTCGTTAAATTAACGACAGAATTTTCCCTGTTAATTCCATCGCTAATTAAAATATTAGGCTTACTTTTTCGTTTTTTCCTCGCTAATTCCGTCGCTAATTAGAATATTATGTCTCACTTTTCCTTTTTTCGCTAATTTCATCGCTAATTAAAATATCATGCCTTATTTTTCTATCGCTAAATGGAAAATTATTTTGTCGCTAAATGGGCAATTATTCAATCGCTAAATGAGTAATTATGTGTATTCAACATTTCTATATTTGTTAATTCTATTGCTAAATTCGTCGTTGATTTTATATATGAATCAACTAACGCATTTACAAAAATATTTTATAAACAAATCTTGTTTAATCACACAATTGACCCAAAGAAATAAATTTTAAATAGTAATATCAGGTATATAGTGTTTTTAACCATAAGCATACATTATAAACATAAGCCTCAACATCATTTTTCATTTCTTTTGTTTCTTCCATGACTCGATCTTGCAAAGCCATTTCAAACTCCTTCTCTACAGCTTTTTGGACATCTAAATGACTCATTGGTCCATGTACCAACTTTGTCACATATATGTTCGTTTCTTCATCTTTTTCTTTGGAGCCTCAATCTGTAAAGTTAGTCAAGTTATAACATGTTGGTTAATGATGCTTGAACAAGTGAAGAGTATAAAGGAATGCATGATTTTGCATAGCAGAGTAGTTAATGTGAAGAGTACACTCAAGTCCAACAGAAGGAATTTTCATTTAACATCCATTACAGAAAGCACATACATTATTAGTACAAGAGAATTTTCTCAGGTAGGTTCCTCACTAAAGATAAATCAACTACATAAAGTTGTGACACATTTCAGAACCTGATTATGATGCATATTGCATGGCAGATAGAATTCAAACTTGGTGAATTTGAAATCTATCAATTAATTTGTCCATAATCTCATAATCATAAATATGATGAGTGTGTGCTAAATTTAAAATAACTCGAGGAATATCAATCATCCCCATAATAAGAAGCGAGTTGTACATAAATGATTAAATCGATTATGAGAAGATTACATACAAATCCAATCATAATAAATTTTTCTTACCTCAAAAACATTTGTATCAAAATGAAATTAAAGGGAAAAAATCACAACATATGAATGAGATTTGCACATAGACTCAAATTTATGACTTAGTACTAGTAAATCACGAATATCAACTTCAAGAAGGATAAGGTCGATTTTCTTCTATTACAAGAGGAGGCTCGCTTGGAATGCAAGTATATTGCAATACTCTCTCCATTGATATAATTTTATTTTCCATTTTGCTCAGATATATCATCACCCAAGCTTGTAACAAGTTCAAGTTAAGTCCATATGTATCAGCTAATCCAGCAATGCCTTGAGAAGCATGAAACAAAGTAAGCAAACAAATCACGAATATCAAGATATGTTGTCAGCTACCCTTCTCCTTACTAATCTAAGGGCCATCTGAGAGAAGTACAACTAGAGATTGATTTTCATATTATTTTAGCACAACAACAACTAGCCTTATTTGAGTGTTCAAAACAAATGGAAGTGTTCTAACTTTCAAAATCTTCTGGCTCAAATTTAAGCAACAATATGATCATATCATATTTTACTTGCCCAAAATAGTTGAGAATCTCAACAATTTGATTAGCCAAGTTATCTACAAAAGGGACCGGATCATCAAGACAAATTGCTGAAGCTCCCAACTGCAAGAACTCTTGTGGAAGTTCCAGAGGAGGCATTATGTAAATAATAGTATTCAATCAAGAATCCAATAAATAATACATTCAAATCAATCAACTTACAGACCTCATGCCCTGGAGGACTTATATGATATATGCAGAAGTTGTGAAGCAACAAAGAAGCTGCCTCAGGGAAGAAAAATCATCCTTGGAAATATGACATATCTAGCCCAAGATAATGACAATTAATAAATGTCATACTAATACAAAAATACGCACATATGAAATTGTTGGTCTAATCTAAGAATAATATAATCAAGTTTTAGGGCATCATAAAGAATAAAAGTTGAATAATGAAATTTCAGAAAAAGAAGCAATGAATATGAGACAATAACCCATGTACACTTACGATTTAATGCTAAATCTAGATAAGTGATGAGAGCTGGCTTGTTCTGATCCCCAAAGACAATGATAGCCACAGAGCCAACCAATTTGAATATGATGTTCCTAAAGTGAGTAAATCCAAAAATAATTAAAATGTAAAGAAAAAGTTATTAACTCTTTTATCACTAATAGGACAGTATATGCAATATGGCATACTCAGGTCTGTTGATACCTTATTTTGATGATAACAAAAACCTTAATTTATGGTAGGATTTGGAATATGGTTTGATGTTTCTAAAAACTGTGCTAAGTTTGTCAAAAGAAGTTTTCTTTAACTCGAGTCCCAGATTTTGCAAACTCAAGTTCTGTAACTGATTTTCAAAACTGGAAGTTTTGAAAAGAAGTTTTGTGAACAAGTTTAAGAACTCAAGTTCCAAGTTTTTCAAAACTCGAGTTCCACAACTGTGTCTCAGAACTTGAATTCAAAACTTGAGGTTTCATTTTCAAGTTTTAACATCACGTTATGAAACTTGAGTTCCAGGTTTTTCAGAACTCGTGTTCCATAACTCTCTCTCAAAACTTGATTTGAAAACTGGAAGTTCTGACTGGAAGTTTTCACAGACCTCGAGTCCTTTGTTTTCCAAACTCGAGTTCCATGCCTTCCAAGATTTCATAAGTTCAAAAACTTGATTCTCAAACTCGAGTCTTCAATGAGAGTTTTTCCAAAACTCAAGTTCCTGATTTTCCAAACTAGAGTCTCGAGGACATTTCAACTGAGCTATTTCTTACATGTTTTAGAAGTCGAGTCCTACTTTTCATAACTTGAAGTTTTACAATTGGACTCTAAAACTTGATATCAAAACCTGAAGTTTTAAATAGAAGTTTTTCAACTATATTTCAGAACTCTCACTGCAAACTCGAGTTCCAAATGAAAGTTTCCTCAAACTCAAGTTATCTTTGTGAAAAAATGGAAGTTTTACAATTGAGCTATTTATTCCTATGTGATAGAACTCGAGCCATGAAGTCTTGCAAACTCGAGTCCACATTTCTTCTGACATGACCTCTAACACAGCTAGACATAGCATCTACTAGAGATTTCCATTTCCATGTTGGGACATTTTGAATATTACCTAACCTCCTAAATGCACTTTAGCTTCTTTGTGAATCAGCCTAGGTCATCTGAGAAGAAAATATGAGCATTAATGGTTTATGCCATCAACCATTGAAAGCATTTAATGAAGCATTTATGACAGATGAACAAACGAAGCTTCTGCCATTTTAGTCTGATATATTTGTGAATGAATGATATCTCATCTATAAATGAAGAAGCATTGAAGACAGAAGGAGACTGATGAACGAGCTTTAACACGCCATTATTCTCTGATTACATCTTATGTCATTTTAGTCTGATATATTTGTAAGCTTCAGTAGTTGACCATTCACTCTTTCCAGAGAGTATTTTTGTCAATATTTGTTGTAATCTAGTGAGAGATTCAAGGTTAGAACCTTGAATTTGTTGGATAGAATTTGAGATGAAAACAAAGTAAGTGAGACTCTGTTTTAGTGCATATTGTAAGGGGGAGTGAGCCTCCTGTTGTAAAGGCCCGTTGAGCCTTGGTTGTTGATGGATAGTGGATTGAAAAGCTCAGAGGCTCTCTGAGGACTGGACGTAGGCCAGAAGGACCGAACCAATATAAATCTCTCGTGTTCATTCTCTCTCTGCCTTGCTTGGTGAAATTGTTTCATTTATGTGATTTCTGTTTTAATTTTAAAAAGTGACCAATTCACCTCCTCTTGATCAAATCCTACACTAACATTTGGTATCAGAGCAGGTCTCTTGTGAAAAGAACTTAACAATTTTAAGAGAGATCCATGGCAGGATTTTCCGAACACATTATTGCAGATGGTGCGTTGATTACTAGACCACCAACGTTCAACAACCAAAAGTTCTCATTCTGGAAGATAAAATTCCAGAACTTTATTTTGGCAACCGACTTTGATTAATGGGATGTTTTTGAAACAAGAAACATCGTGCCAATGAAAAAGGACAAAGACCAGATGGTTCCTAAAACTAAAGTAGAGTTCTATGAAGAAGATAAGAAGAATATGTTTCTGAGCAGAAAAGCTGTTTTAATTCTACAAGCAACTTTAAATGAAGATGACTTCTTCAAAGTCTGTACTCTGCTTTCAGCAAAACACATGTGGGAAGCATTGGAGATAGCTTACGAAGGCATAGAGGCTGTAAAAGAGAGTAGAGTAAACATGCTAACCATTGAGTATGATTTACTAAGAATGAAGGGCGAGGAGACGATTGTAGAATTTCAAATGCATCACACTCATTTAATAAACAAGCTAGCAGCCTTGGGAAAGACATACACAATCAACGCTCCCAAGTCAAAAAAATTCTCAACGTGCTATCAACAAATGAGAGGCTAAAGTGACAGCCATTGAAAAGTCTCGAGGAGAATCGATGACATCAGTGGCAACCTTGTTTGGTAGTCTTGCTAAATATGAAAGCAAGCAAAAGTTTAAGAAAGAGCTATCTAACATTGAAGAAAAGAAGAAGAAAGGGATCGCACTCAAAACGGTGAAAGAAAAGGAAAGAGAATATGAAACAAAGGAAGATGGGGAAGAAGATGTAGAAATGAAGAGTTGGCAATGGTTGTCCGTAAATTTAGATGAATGTACAGAAGAGACCAAAACCTTCGAAAACCACAAAAAGGAGGTTCTAGCAAGGTCATTTGCTATGAGTGCTATAAACCACGACATGTTCGTGCTGATTGCCCACAACTTGCCAATAAGAACAAAGAACGAGAGAAGGAGAAGAAGTTTAAAACCTTCAAGAAGAAGAAGGCATATGTCTCTGGCATATGGGGTGATAGTTCCTCTGATGAAGAAAGTGAAATTGAGGAGGAAGCTAGTATTTGTCTCGTGGCTCAAGAGGAAGATTCAGAGGAGGTAATACTCAATGAACCCACTTATGATGAACGACGAGCTGGATATAATGATATGCATGATGAACTTGTAAAATTTGCAAAGGAATTATCTTTTCTTAGAAAGAAAGTGAAGGAACTTGAAAACCAATTGAGAAATTTATTGAGATGTTTGTCGCTGAATCTGTGACTGTTCATGCTTGCTCTAACTGTTATGTTTTGAAAATTGAAAATGACAAATTAACAAAAACTCTTGAAAAGTTTACAAAGGGCAGTGAGATGTTACAAGTGATTTTGAAAAACCAAAGAGTTACAAATGATAGAAGTGTTATAGGATATGATCCTTCAAAATATTTTCAAAAAGGAAAGAAGAAAAATGGCAACAGGAGTTACTTAAAGTTTTTCCAAAAATTCGTGCATGCATCTGAAACATTTTCATTCTGTGATTATTGTAATAGAAAGGGGCATAGAACAACATCATGTTATTTTAGGAAGAAGAAAGCCCCAGGAACATATAAGTGGGTACCTAAGGGAACTTATTTTCCAAAGGGCCAAGTGTTAACCCAAAAGGACCCAATAAGACTTGGGTGTTAGATATGATTAGTTTTGATGATGTCAAATATAAAAGAGCAAAAAGTTTTACAATGCATATTAATTTACTATGATATTTGTGCATTATTTTAATTGGAGGATGATGGGGTTTTGAATATATTTTGGATGTTAAAATGTTTCAAAAAGATGTTTTATTATCATACATTGAGTTACCATGCATCTAAGCTTCATTTGGATGTTCAAATCGGATTCTGGAAGTTAATACTCGAGTATGATGAGTTTTTGGGGTTTCCTATGGCATTACTTGAAGCAAAACTCGAGTATACACTTGAAGTATTGAATTTTGGAGTCAACACTCGAGTATTGGGTCACAAAATTCGAGTTTGAACCTTCTAGGAGTCAACACTCGAGTATTGGGTCGCAAAACTCGAGTGTTGGCCTTTTGGAAGTTGATACTCGAGTACTGGATAGTCAGCACTCGAGTATTGGCCTCCTCTGTTTTCTGTTAGCTCGACATATGTTTGGTATTTTGACCATATCTCCCAAAATACAAGTCCAATTGATGTGAAACCAATTTTGTATAAAACTAGACTTAAAATGCGTTTCATATACACCTAGAACAGAATCAAATAATTTCAAATAAAGGAGATATAAATTTTTAAACTTTGTGGTCAAATTCAACTCTTTATCTCTGACCTTTGCCTATTGTATCTATGATAACTTTCTTTATATGATGGATTTGAATCTGATTCTTGTTACTTATGAAAGTAGACTTGTATTGATATATTATTTGCAAGGTTTGGAGTTGAATCAAGAGAGTTATGGTCATTACAACTTGAGCTATGTGCTGTGACCTGATGCAAGTTCACATTATGAAGCAAAACTCGAGTTCTTCCTTACCAAAACTCGAGTATCGTGATCAAAATGGAATCTTGACACTATATATTTAGTAAAACTCGAGTTATAACTTGGGAATACTCGAGTTATGCCACAGGTTTCATGAAACTCAAGTTACAGCGTGTTCAAAACTCGAGTTGTGACTCATGGTTCATAGAACTCGATTTTCTTATTTCCAAAACTCGAGTATCATGCTTTCTAAATATTTTTCTAGTTCTGAAACTTCTTTTGATAACTCGAGTTACAAATAAAAGTTTTACAAAACTCAAGTTGTGTTTTCTGAAACTCAAGTATTTGAACTCAAAATGCTTTATAACTAAATACTTCCATGTGAAATTCGAGTATTGTAAAGAGGGATGACTTCTCTGAAAGGAGCATTTGAAAATAGATTTGAAATAAGTTTGCAAAGATCTTCTTTGTCCTTAATAGAAACCAGAGACGTGAAAATATGCTTGAAAGATAAAGAGGAGGTTTAGAAACGCTCATTTGATTTGGCAACTTGATGATTGATCTTTGAAGTCTATTGCCATCCTCTCTTGTTGTTTCCACCATGCTTGTGCCATTTGTGCAACTCGGATGTCATTCTCAAGAATCTTCCATTGAGAGCGTTCTTTCATATTGGTGTAGATGATGTTGCTTGGAAGTAAGTTCCAAATAAAGCTTGTGAGCAAGCATCAACAATATGAGTCCGATGAATAGCTTCCAATTCTCCTATCATAATGTCAAACTCACTCTTGCAAGGAGATTTGTTAGCACAAACAAGTATGGAATATTCCTTTCAACAAAAGGTGTTTCAAATAATGAGTAGGAAAGGAAAATACATCATCAAAACTAATATGAGCTTTGGAATTTGAAAAAACACAAGTTAATGTGAAGCTTCTCCTTAATGAATGCATGGATTTAAAATAATCATGAAAAACATAGTTGTGATTTTTCCCAAATTTTCAAAATATTTCATGACAGTTGAAATAATTTATGGAATAGTTGAGCAAAAGTTGAAAGTGATTGTTGATTTGGCAAATAACAAACTAGAGGAAGTTTTGAGAAAACAAAACTAATTTTAATGAAGATTTTAAAGACTTAGAAAATCATTTTAGAGAAAATGAATGTGCAACACAGTTGGAATATATGAATGATCTCTGGCTTTTTGAAAACATTTTTGGCCAATATCAC
>JANTPZ010138623.1:0-12902 GCA_025593235.1 Vachellia pachyceras
GCATGTTTGCATCATCATTCAAGATCCATATTCTTTCAAGTAAAGATAAAATATTAATCCATCTCATAAATTTAAATCATAAATCACGACACAAAGATCTGGTTGAATTGGATTTGGTATCAGCCCAAAGTCCATTCTTGAAGAAGGACTAGTTGATATATGTGGTCTGAAGACTGGTCCAATCTGAGCTAGACCAAGATCAAGATAAGGTTGGACCAGTCCACCAGGTTGGATGAAGGCAGGAAGCTTAAAAAAAGAGTTATAGGTCGCGATTTGAGATGTATCGAGAGTATAAGTATGAACATTATGGGGTTAAGGCCGCGACTTAGATAAGCGAGGCCGCGACCTGTGACCTATGACCTTTAGGTCGGTTAGATTATATGGTCTGATAAGCCACTTTGACAACTTGTAAATTGGATACTGGTTAGTATTTGGTTAGTTAGTTACAAAATTAGTTAGGAGGTTTTATGTAATTACAATCTGGTTGGTTATTTAACACGTGTATAAAGGGCAAGTGTACACAGGTTACTTATTCATTCAATACAATACATAGCATCCTTCTCTAATTAAGCCTTGGTCTCTCTACTCTTAGCTTTTTCCCATCATTTTCTCGTTGCTTTCTCCTCCAAGCCGTATCATGGTATCAGAGCCATGACGGGGTCTCCTTCCGCTGCTGCAACGCCGGCTCATCAAGCTCCCTTGCTTCAAGTGATGCTGTAAGTACGACAAGTCCGTGTACAGATCCCACTCAACTCATTTCAAGTCCATACTACCTACATCCGAATGAGAATCCATCCTTAGTTCTCGTCACTTCTGTTCTCACTGGTTCAAACTATCATACCTGGTCCAAAGCCATCAAGATTGCCCTACAGTCTTAGAACAAACTACCTTTCGTTGATGGCTCCATCACTACCCCTTTGATTTCCGATCCACTATATCCTGCTTGGCTCCGATGCAACACAATGGTAAGCACATGGATTACTCAGTCACTATCTCCTACCACAGCTCAAAGCATTTTATGGTTAGATAAAGCCTATGACACATGGTCCGATTTATGTGATCGATTTGCTCAAAGTGACATCTTTCGTGTGGCTGAGCTACATGAGGAAATTTTTCCTTCAAACAAGGAGATCTGTCGGTTAGTGAATATTTCACCAAATTAAAGATCCTTTGGGATGAGTTCACAAGCCTTCGTCCAATCACGCATTGTTCTTGCAATTTTCTCTGCTGTTGCACTGTGTATCATGAGCAAGATTATGCTCTTCGGTTCTTGAAGGGCCTTAATGAATGGTTTGCCACTGTCAAGTCTCAAGTCATGATGTTGCATCCTCTCCCATCCGTCAACAAGATTTTTTCTCTGATTATGCAGCAAGAGCGAGAGATGCATTCAAATGTTGAGCCTATAGTTATGCTCAACAAAGGACCACAAAGAAATTCTAGTATTCCTTCAAAGAATCACCCCAAGGATACCAGTACAAAGTTTTGTACCTACTGTAATCGACCAAGGCATACTATTGATACTTGCTACCGTAAACATGGTTTTCCACCGAGCTTTAAATTCCGAAATCAATCATCTCCATTGGCTTATCATTTCCAATCTCAAGATCCTATTTCTGTACCATATGAAAAATACATCTCCTAGCACCTCTCCTATTCCATCACGTCATTTTACACCAGAGCAATATCACAAACTACTCCAATTGGTTCAATTTACATCTTCTACAACTACCTCCCCTAACGTACCTGCTATTCACAACTTCAGTTCTCTCCCTTCTTCTAATACCAACTCAAGTATCATCTTTGCTGTTACCTAATTTTCTTTCCATAAGTCCTAGATCATCGATATAGGTGCCACAGATCATGTTTGCCATTCCCTTCATCTGTTCTCACATTATAGTCCTATTTCTCCTACTTTTTTCAAGCTTCCTAACAACAATTACATCACTGCTACTGTCTCAATGACTATACATATTTCTAAGACCTTAATCCTTCATATTCCTGATTTTGCTTTCAATATTTTGTCAGTTTCCAAACTCACCCTTTCTGTTTGTTGTTGCTTTCTCTTCATGTCTACTATTTGTTACATCCAGGAACTCTTCCTTTGGAAGACGATTGGTACAGCTGAGGTCTATGAGGGATTATACATTTTGACTCCTGCAGAATTACAACATACAATTGTTGCCTCAACAACTACATGCTCAGTTCCCAACCCTTCATTTGATTTGTGGCATCACCGTTTAGGTCACATCTCCGACTCAACTTTGATACTTTTACATCAACGATTCACTGTCATTTCATGTAATGCAAACCATACCCCCTATGATGTATGCCATTTGGCTAAACAGAAACATCTTAGCTTTCTTGTAAGTACATCTGTTAGTAATAATATTTTTTCTTTAATCCATGTTGACATATAGGGCCCCTTTCATGTTCAATCCATTAAAGATTTTAAATATTTCCTTACCATCTTGGATGATTATAGTCAATTTACTTGGGTGTTTTTTATGGAATCTAAATCTGAAACTCGAGTCTACCTTCAAGCCTTCATTTCTCTTATTGAAAATCAATTTGATAACAAGGTTTAAACCATCCGTTCAGATAATGGCTTGAAATTTTTTTATGGATTCATTTTATAAAACTAAAGGCATTGTTCATCAAACATCTTGCATTGACACTCCCCAACAAAATGGTATTGTTGAAAGGAAACATTAACACATTTTAAGTGTAGCTAGAGCTCTCTTATTTCAAGCCAAACTCCCAAAGCTTTATTGGTGTTTTGCTATGACCCATGTTGTTTTTATCATCAATCGATTACCTTCTCCAATTCTTAATCAACGAACACCCTTCACTCTCTTATATAGCAAAAAACCAGCCTATTCTAATCTAAGAGTTTTTGGGTCTATGTATTATCCTGCACCCCTACCCATAATCACACCAAATTAATTTGATCCTCACACATCCAAATGCATTTTTCTTGGATTTCCTGAACACACAAAAGGTTATATTCTTATGAATTTGATTTCTAACAGGATCTTTATATCTAGGGATGTTGTTTTTATGAATTTTGCTTCCCTTATGCTGATAGCATTACATTTGACCATATTATTCCTCTTCCAGCTGCCCAACCTTTGTTAGACTATAACAGCATTCTCCCTTCTGTACCTCATTTCACTACCAGCACACCACCTGCATCTTCCACAGATACTATTACTCCCTCTTCCCCATCACCTTCACCTCCACCTAACAGAGTTTCTTGCAGGCAGCGCAAACCACCTCCTTATTTGCAGGATTATTACTGTTCTTCCCTTATTACTTCAGCTGTGCCATTTTCCTTAGGTAACAAATATCCATTATCATTAGTTTTGTCTTATCACTCTCTTTCACCTACATACAAACATTTTTGTTTCAACATTTCATCTGATGACATCCCCACTACATACTGCCAAGCCTCTAGATTTAAACCTTGGAGAGATGCCATGGAAACTGAAATTATGGCACTGGAACAGAATAAAACATGGATCCTTACTCATTTGCCTCATGGGAAATCTCCTATTAGGTGTAAATGGGTTTATACTAAGAAATATAAGTCCGATAGTTCCCTTGATCGATATAAAGCTCGTTTGGTTGCCAAAGGATTTACCCAAACTGAGGGGATAGATTTTTTTGATACATTCTCACCTATTGCTAAGTTGACCACAGTGAGACTACTCATGGCTTTAGCTTCTACAAATAATTGGCATTTACATCAACTTGATGTTAACAATGCTTTTTTACATGGTGACCTTGATGAGGAAGTATATATGGTATTGCCCCCTGGTTTTCATTCTTCTGATTCTTCACTTGTTTGCAAGCTCCAAAAGTCACTCTATGGCCTCAAACAAGCAAGCAGACAATGGTTCCAAGAGCTGTCCTCTGCACTCCTTTCATTTGGTTACATAGAATCCAAGGCTGACTATTCTTTATTTATCAAAGCTTATGGTTTCAGTTTCACAGTGCTTATTGTGTATATTGATGATATTCTTTTAGTTGGCAATGACCTGTCTGAGATTGAATCTGTGAAGCAACAACTGAACTCTCAATTCAAGATCAAGAATTTAGGACCTATCAAGTACTTTTTAGGACTTGAAGTAGCTTGCAGCAAGTTAGGCATCTCCCTATGTTAGCATAAATTTGCTTCGGACCTCTTGCGTGATACTGGTTACTCAGATTATAAGCCTACTTCAACACCTATGGATCGATCTATCAAACTTTGCTCAGCTAGAGGACTCCTTTATCATATAAGGCATCTTGTCGGCAGTTAGTTTTGCTACTCAACAGCTATGCCAATTTATGGCTAATCCAATTGACCAAAATCTTAAGGCAGTACACAGGGTTCTTCGTTACATCAAGGCTACTCCGGGCAAAGGTCTCTTCTTCCCTTATAATTCTACTGCTCAGGTGAAAAGGTTTCAGTGATAGTGATTGGGCTGCTTGTGTGGATTCTTGTCACTCCATTACCGGTTATTGTATCTTTCTTGACAATTCCTTCATTTCATGGAAAACCAAGAAACAACCAACCATCTCCAGGTCATCCTCCGATGTTGAGTATCAGACACTAGCTGACACCACCTGTGAGATACAATGGATTCTGTACTTGCTTGATGATTTTTGGATTCCTCATTCACGAGTTGCCCTATTGTATTGTGATAATCAGTCAGCCATCCGAATTGCCTCTAATCCTACCTTCCTTGAACATACCAAGCATATAGAATTAGATTGTCATTTGGTTCATGATAAGGTCCGAGATGGTGTTCTTCGTCTCCTCCCTCTACGCTCACGTGATCAGTTAGCTGACCTCTTTACCAAGGCACTTCACCTGGCCCTTTTCATTTTCTGTTGTCCAAGCTGGGAATGATCAATATGCATGCTCCAGCTTGCAGGGGGTACTTGTAAATTGGATACTGGTTAGTATTTTGCTAGTTAGTTGCAAAATTATTTAGGAGGTTATTATGTAGTTGCAATCTGGTTGGTTATTTAACACGTGTATAAAGGGCAAGTGTACACAGGTTACTAATTCATTCAATACAATATAGAGCATCTTTCTCTGATTAAACATTGGTCTCTCTGCTCTTAGCTTCTTCCTGTCAATTTCTTGTTGCTTTGTCCTCTAAGTCATATCACACTCTGATGTCCAATCTAACATGGTAGTCAGGTTGGACCCGATCCTATCTAGCTTTTAGTTGGGTCTATTTTTTTGGACCAAGTTTGATCTCAGATGAGACCGGGTTTGTTGTGCAGCCCTGATTATGATTGAAAAGAGTTCCTACAAATTTGTTAGCAATATTCTGATCTCAGCTAGTCTGACTAATGACCTTGACCTCAGCAACAATAATGACCTTCATCTTCGTGTAAATGGAAAAAAAAAAAGCCTGACTAATGACCTTGATCTCCGTGTGAATTGACAAAAAAAAAAAAAGAAGCCTTTGAGATAGTTATCCACAACTAGCCTGATTAATTACCTTATGAACAATAAATAAATAAATAAATAAATAAAGGCATGGCCACAATGACCCATTCACAACACGAACATGGAACCAGCGAAAGGTGCGAAGGGACATCCATCACCATTTGAGCTTCAACCTTCAAAGCATAGAACAGAAACAAGAGACACCAGAAAGACAACAGTTGTGCCCATCATCCATCCATGAAGGACTATGTTGCTTCGTCCATGGACTTCAACATAAATACTTTTAGGTAATAGAAATGCAAAACAAAAGTAGTATGGTAAGCCTCAACAATAGAAGCTTCCATTGCAAATTTAAAATACTTATACGTGGCCAATCTATATGTATCTGTCATGTTTTGAAACCTAAGTTATTTTTGTCTAAGGTACTCTGTTGTTCCTTCTAAATGATTCTTCTGATTACAGTAGCTTTGTTTATCTTATTTTTCAATTTATTGCTAATGACATTCGTCTTAAAAAGAAATATCCTTTTCTAGAGTTTTTTGTCATTGAGTATTTTCTTCAAAACTAGTTTTACATGGTAGTTAAATGTCTTTGCCAAGATAGCCTCTAGCTCGCTTGGTTAGAGCGTCGTGCTATTCAAGACATGCATGGGCCATTTTTATTCTATTTTTCTCTTTCCTTGTTTGGGCACTTTCTTCTCTACTATTAGACCAAACCATACTTGGTACTGTATAAAAGACAAGTCAAATATTAGGAGTTAGGTGTTTAATACAAGAAAAAAACAAGTTCTCAAGAGAAAACCCAGAAAAGATGGCATTCAAGTGACTATGCATAACAAGAAACTGCAAATTGTCCTCAGTGTTTGTAAGAGACACCAACAGCACTAACTCTGGAACATACTTTATCTAATTACTCAAATAAACTTCACAGATTATGGAATACATATATGTTTATGTATGTATACAATACAGCTCTATGAACACATGTCAAGTTCATTTCCTCCAACAACATGCTAGAAATCCAGCAGGATCGTCCCCACTCGGCTCAACTATATACACTCCACTCCTTCAACTAAATTCCTTACCTGCTATTCACCTAATTAGCTAACATCTAATCTACTAGGATTTGAATTGTACACATTGCTTGAGAAAACAGCTCAACAAACACTATTCTCACATTATATGATATTAACATGAAAAAAAGGGGTGGCTAAGTACACAAGACTCCCACCAAATAAGAGTTCTAAGGAGTAATAAATGTACACAGCCTTACTCCCACAAATGGATAGGTAGTTTTCAGGATTTGAACGTGACAACCGGGTCACATGGTAGCAACCTTACCGTTGCTTCAAAGCTCACATATTCTGTTTTGAAAGTACCAACGCTTCATTGTTAGCAGCTATGAACATGAGGCCAGACCATCTTGTGGTAGCAGAGTCTGTTCTTGATGTAATGTCTCTCGAACTGCACGATATAACTCGATCCAAGAAGAGTAGGCATCTACAGGAGCTGTTAAGAATGTAGGATTTGGACTCGCTGGGCAAGCAATAACAAGATCAAGAACTGAAACTGGTTTGACTGTTCTTGGGAAATTGAATGCTAGATTGTCCACTTTGTGCTCATAAATTTTGCCACTCCTGTCCAGTTTGTACCTTGAAGTTCCCTGAAATTCTCCTTTGCTTTCCCATGGAACTCTGGGGATTCCTCTAAGGTTCCACCTTATCAGAATCTCATTCTCTGAAGGCTGCCATATCCTACAAACATCCAAAGCAATCTCACGGAACAACATTTTCCCATGAAACTGCAATGCCCAGAACATCAATTTGTACTTTTCAATCCCAGTAAATGTGTTCAGAGGGTCCATGAATGTTATGTCATCCCTGAAATGATCAAAATTCCACCTTTATCAGAAGGGAAAATCCCATTTTCGCATAACCCAACATCAACTGCTCTCTCATATGTCATTGGATTCTATGTTTTTTGAATTAGAGGGGTAGACAGCAATGGCCTGGGGTTTGTTACCAACGAGAAGCTTTCAAGCCACTATGCTAGCAGCAATAGCATAATTGGATTCTAGTTCAACATTATAGTCCCTCTTATCCTTAAAAATTGCATAATACCATCTAATCATCTCTAAAACAGTGTGAAATTAGGCCAAAAATTGTAATTTGAAAGTATAAAGGAAAAATTGGGTTTGAATAAGAGAAGTGAAGAACTAAGAAAAGAAAATGACCTGTAAATGTCGAAATTGAGATCTTTGACGAAAAGCAAAGGTAGATCTTCACGGAGAGTACGAACCGCATGGCCAAGATTGAGAAAGAAGTCGTCCTTTTTATGGCTTTGGTGTTGGGCAGGAGGAGGAGGAGTGTCAACCTGTGAAGTGGGATTCTCGAGAGGGGTCAATGGAGATGACGAAACAGGAGGAGGAGAGAGAGAAGAGGGTTTGGAATGGGAAAGGGTTTGGTGAAGAGGTTTCTCTTTGGATTTAGACGAATGGGGAAGGAGAGAAAGAGGGAGGTTGTGGAGAAGAAAAGCCATGGCCTTCCCGCCGGCGCCGAGGAAACAAACCAAGCTGGTTCTTTTCAAATTTGGAAGGCTCCGAACATGGCCTGACATGAGAATACAGAAAATTCATAAAATGATTGATTATGTCATCAAATCTAATATATTAGGAAATAAATCAAATAACCCACCGGTGAACGAGGTTAATAGGTCTCAACGATGCAAATGGAGGTTTAGATTTCACATTCTTCTCATATCTGTAAATAAAAGTAATTTGGGATCATCACACAAAGGCCAGCATTTGATGTAAATTAATCACTTGAATGAGCTGAAGAGAGGATGGAACATGGAAGGGAAGAGGGAAAAGGAGAAAATATGGGAGAAAGAGACAAAGCCATAATTAAAGAGACCAATGTGGGATAAGTGGAATCAGTTTTCTCATATCCCTAACCAATTCAAGGCGACATAATTAGATAAGATAAGATGGAATAAGGCAGGAGAAGCAACCAAACAAAATGGAATAATATATATATATATATATATGTGCGTGTGTGCGCGCGCAAAAAATAGGAGGCATGGTGTGTGTATAGAGAGAGAGAGAGAGATACAATGTAAAATAGCTATCAAGCACATAAACAGTACAGAGAAGGGATTGTGATGGTGAATGATGAAGGAATGGTGCATTATTGGATTGGACGCTTTGGATAAGAGGCGAAGGAAGGAAATGACAACAATAACTAGTAATAATAATACAGACCGACTCAACTCTGTCTTTGAGAGGGCCCTCCCTCATGGAATCTTCATAGTGGATATTCCATCCCCCAACCCATCACAGCACATTCCTTTTCTTCATTCCCTACCCTCTTGTTTTCTTCTTTTGGCTCTGTTAAGAGTCATTCTTGTCTGTTCTGCAAAGTAACTGTAAGAGAAGCATCTGAAAGTTTTTTTTGAGCTTAATAACACCCTTGAGTGCGAGGGGAATGATCTTTACATGGAAATGAAAGAATCTTAAGTAAAAATATCGCAGAATCAAAAGTGGTTTTGGTTTACGGTCAAATGAATGAACCGATAGGAGCTCATGTAAGGGTTGGTTTAACTGTCCCAACTATTGTGGAATATTTTTGAGATGTCAACAAACAAGACGTTAAAAAGGAGTAATCTTACTCTAGTCAGTTACAAAAATTAATGTTCGTTGTTAATGTTTTCAACTATAGTGGCCATATTCCTTGTTTTTTGGACACTTTTCAGGGTGATATTGAGTAAACAGTTTGGAAATCAACGTATCTTTTATGAATATCTGCGTCAGTCAACATCAGCAATTACAAATTCCTCCATGTCTCATGCACAGCAATAAAATAAAATAAAAACCTCTTTTGATTAGAAATTCCTCCATATGCTGGTTAGCAACCCGTTAAGAAGTCTTAAAAGCACATTTAACAGTGTTTTTTCACTTCATAATCCTATTAAATATTATCTACCTATCTTTATAGGATTCCTAAATGCTTAATCTACTCTATTCACTAAGTATTTCACATTATCTTTTCTATACGCTCTGAGTTACAATAATTTTACCATTCTTTCACTGGATGCAAGAGTTGACAAGTTTTATATATGCTGACCATCAAAGTTCTAACACAACCCCTCCTTATTTATTTAAAACTGGAACTCGCCGCAGAAAACATTGGCCAAGTGATTTCAGAAGTTGATAAATGCAACGTTTTAAAGCCCAATATATACGACCATAACGTTGCTCCAGCTAAAAGCAACATTTTGTGCTTGTTTGGGAACATCGTTGCCAAATATTACACACAAGTTAAGACAAAACCATATCGAAATATGTAAAATCATTTCGAAATCTATAAAATCACCTCAGAAGCTGTGAACTCCTTTCTCTCAACGTATTCCCAAACACACTTGTTTATTGCTGTAAGCTTGTAAGCGGCTGGATGAAGCAGATGATTCAGATTGTGAAGCAAAAAACATGGCAGTAATCTTGTAGCTCAGTGATTAGCTAGAAGGTAACAAATTTAATCACACTTGTAATCTCAGATCATTAATGTCTATCGTCCCAATCATGGTTCATTTGAGATGCTTGGGGTCCATCCATTTCAGTTCTGCTGCAGGTTTGATGGTGATATTGAGAGAGGAATCTCTCATTTTCGTTCACATCCTCTTCTCTATTTATAACCATTGGATCAGCATTGAATTATTCATATTTTATAGTATTGAATTATTCTTATCAAAGTTTAGCAATTTAAAATTAAATTAATTATTTTTCTTACTATATTCTAATAGTGTGATGATAATTATATAAAAATCAGATTTTAAATGTTTAATATTTGGTCTTCTGATTATAGATAGGATCAGTACAACATTGTTTGGAAAATCTTTTTCCTAACTGTGCAAGTAAGTTAAGACAAAAAACATTTTGAATTTCATAAAAAACATCTTGAAATTCATAAAAAAAATCTCGAAATCTGTAAATTCTTATCGAAATTCTAAACTCATTTCTCTCAATGGATTCTCAATCACAAAACATGTGCCTGTTTGTAAATCTTTCACCTAACATTGCACGTAAACCAAAATAAAAAACATCTCCAAATTCATAAAAAAATCTCGAAATCTGTAAATTCTTATTAGATTCATTAAATTCTTCTTGGAATCCGTGAACTTCTTTCTCCCACGGATACCCGAACACACAATAGTAATTCTGTTAAACTTGTTTTTAAAGTACTTTCATTTTCATACTCTGATTTTATAAATAAGTGATGCATTGGTGATGCAGGAGATTCGTCTGTTTCTAAGCTTGTGGTTCTGGATTTGCCGCTCCAACATTTTAGAAGATAAAGTGATTCGTTATATCACATTTATGAATAAAATAATATTTTTGTTTAGCTTTTATAATTAGCATTGGATGGAGGATCTAATATGATAATAAGTAAATAAATTACAATTTTATTATAGAATTACAATGCAAACCCCACATGTAATCATAATTTTTGAAGATATAACATTTACCCGGGGCTAAAATACTAATTTCATCCTCTCATTAAGAAGAACTATAAGTAGGTCTTAAACAATAAACATATTTATATTTTCAAATATATTCAATTTATATATCAATCTCTCGCAATTATATCTAGTATTTACATATGTATAAAATCTGTATATAATTTTTTTATGACAAAACTTAGATGAAAGTTCTCTATATCTATTTTATCAAAATTTCCCATCATACATAACTATATATCTATTTTTCATATGAATTTATAATTAAATAATGATATGTGAAAAATTAATGCATAAGAATACGTAATTGAAAAACTTAACAGGGTAGATATAAAAAAACTTAACTTAGATATGTTCCATTTTTTATTTAAGACCCATATGCAGTTATCTATTTTAAGAAAGATGTTCCTGATTAGAAAGTAAGTAAAAAAAATTAAATTCGTTCTTCACTCTAATGTGGTCATATAATATCCCATTAATATAAGCTAAAACTTTGTTATAAAAAAATATAAGCTAAAACTCAATCATACCGATTTAATTTAATACTTTAGCTACCATGCTCACTCTATTTTTTTTTCTGCTAAGCACAAGTATCTTCATATTTGATGCAATCATATTCAAAACACCATTAGCTACTAAATATAAGCATATTTCTTAGTAAAAATTTTAACTAACTTCTTAATCCTTAAGGCTATGTTTGGTTTGAAGGAGGGGAAAGGGAAGGGATGGTTATGAGGGGATGGGAAGGAATGGAATAGTATAAGGTTACCTCGTTTGGTTTAGTTAAAGGGGAAGGAAGGGGAGGATTTTTAATTATCTTTTGTTTGGCTTAGGAGGGGAAGGGAGGAAAGTTAATAATCAATTTACCATTTTACCCTTATATGTTGATTTATATTTATTTACTTATACAATTTATTTAAATTAATTTTCACTCATGAAAATTAATCACTCATTCTATTTAATTAATCAAAATAATTATTAAGGTACTTCTCTCATATAATTTATTTAAACAATTAAAAAATAGGATTTATATGCAGCTTAATTTCACAGTACTTAATTTATGCTTAACTTGTCATCGTAATCCAACTTGTGACTGGCAAAACATCTAAAGAGTAGAGGAGGAAGAAAGAGTTTATTAACTGAATTGCTTCTAGAGAGCAGATGAAAAAGTGGAGAGGCAATGTATTTTAACTTACTATGTATGGATAACAATATAATAAAATTGAAGGGGTAATTTAGTCATAAGTTTTTTATTCCCTCCAAAACCCCCCAATTTGGAGGGAATCAAAATAAGGGGAGGGGAGGGAATGAGGGGACATATTTTGTGTCCCCTCCCCTCCAAAAGTTAAACCAAACGAGGGGTGGGATTCATTTTTCATCCCCTCCCTTCCCCTTCCCCCAACCAAACAAGCCCTTAATACTTTTGATTTGGCAAAGAAATTGCTTACATCGTAACTCTACGTAATATGGCGAACAGGGCAACTCGCTTCAGACTTAAAAAGCACGATGTAGTCATTTTAAAAAAAAAACATTAAAAGAAGCAAGTAGATCGAAGTCCCTTGCGCTTCAAAAGCCAGGCTGAGAGCTTCTGCACAATCACCATCACCATCATCATACCATGGTCTTGTGCTCAGGCCTGTGAGTGAATTCGAAATCTATGTGCACAAAAGCCCTCTCAACTTCTGGGAGCTGTTCAAGCTTCACCTGAAGTGTCTCCCCAATATTGTGTGCTTCATTCAGAAGCATGTCTTCCGGCAAGACGATGTCAACTTCCACGAAGTAATGAGCACCAAAGGTGTATGCTCTCACAGTGTCTATGTGCTTAATTTGCTCGTGGTGATTCCATACCAGATACGTCAGCTTTGTCAGATAATCCGGCGGTGCTGTTCTTCCGATCAACGACCTCACATTCTCAATCACAGTCCTCGCCCATGTGTTTATGGTAT
>JANTPZ010138624.1:0-34123 GCA_025593235.1 Vachellia pachyceras
GGCTTCAAATATTATTTTAAACCTTATTATTTCATCTTAAATGCATATTTACTTTGAAGATTGTTAATTATGTATTATGTTTTTGTATTATAAACATTATTAATTATATTTTTATAGAAATGTATTGTATTTTTCTTCCGAAAAATCAAATAGACTTGATAAATTTTATGTAAATTTGTTGTATTATTTTTTTTAAAAGAAAATTTTAATATAATAATAATAATAAATAAAATTTAAAAATATAAAAAAATTAAAAAAAAGTGGCGGCGCATGGTCGGGCTCGGGCTAACGTTTAGCAGCCCATTTTAAAAGCGGGCCAAACGGGCTGACGGGCTGGGGCGAGCTGACCCGCGGGCTGGCGGGCCAGCCCGTTTCCCAGCTCTAACGGACACACACACAGGATAAGGGTATTGATACTGTACACATTTGCCTCAGCGTTGTAAGGTTTAAACATACGTTCAACAGTGTTTTTCCGTAAAATGAGATAATCCAATTTACATATTTATCTTGACTTACATAAAAGTACTTATCTACCATATTTTCAGACGGACCCACTATTGTTCCATATCGTGAAGGATAAATAAGGAACAACAGGGTATGGGTATGATCTGTGTGGGTGTACGTGGCTTACCACGCAACGAGAGGCGTAGGGTCAATCCCATGTGGGAGGGCTCAGACTCATCCAACAAGCCTGTATTGATTATTAATTAATGGCGATTTCATTAAACAGCTGATTAAGAACTTTCACACTTCACAAAGCCGTTGATTCAGGAGTTATGTTTGTCATTTCGTCAAAATCATCCGCTCCTTTAACATGAATCCATCGTCTCATCATTTGTTCCTTTTATGCGGTCAATCCCAACGAATGGGACGCATGAAAAGATTTGAATTTTCTGTCTCAAATGTTTTACCATTAATAAATTTTACTAATTTCTTTGGCTTACGTGTCCATATACAGCCCACCTTGTTCGTTCTCACCTTTCGTTTTTTTTTCTTTATGTTATTAAAGCAGTCCATGGCACATTAGCGTAGAGAGGGACACGTCGATCGCTTTCATCATCTTCTAAATGAAGGACACATAGGTGGAGAATTAATTAAATAACCAAATGACTCAAAAGTGAAGCACGGGCTAGCAAGAGAGTAAAGGGGACAATGGACACGATTGGCCTTTCCTCTTTGTATTCTCAAATATTAAAAAAAGAACACATCTTTTAACAAAAATTTAAATATTAATTTATTGTATTGTAAAAAATTAAACATTTTTATTAGATTTAGAGTCTGATGGCCTATGGCTTTTTAGAAACTACACCCGTAATCAATAAACAAGAATAGAGGCTTTGACCATTATGCACATTGCAATTAGGTTATAGGATTTACATATCTTTAAATTTAAATAACGCTTTTAAAAATAATTACAAATATTTCACCAACAAAATATTCACGTGCATGGTGAGATAATGAACTCATAGTCAATTATACCGGTCTTTAATAGTGGAAATGATTTTAACTAGCTACATGCGTACAAACCCAATGCTATCGAATCAATAGACAAGAACAGGGAACTTTGACCATTCTGCACATCACGCTTCAGTTTCTGCATCCGCCACGCCCTCTACACCAATAACCCCACCACTTCTTGGATTCTTTTATTCCCAGAATTTAATAACTACTTATATTACAGGGTAAAAATGCAATTCTACCAATAAAAATATAGCTGAAGAGCGTCTGGTACCATAAAGTTTTCGATGGTGCAAAAATACACATAATGTTATAAAAATGATGCAAAAAAAGCAACACAGTTATCCCAACTAAACATCTGTTACTTTTCATCCGTGTGGGCCCCACAGGAGTCAGTTTTCTCCCCCTCTCTCATCCACGTCCTCTCTTCCTTCCTCTTTTCCTCTGATCCATCAGTCGCAGAGCCTCCTCTTCCTCCGCCAACTTCATACACATACTTTGATCCATCAGTCGGCTAACTTCATACACATATTCCCTCTCTGAAGCTCTGACAATGGCGAACCACTCACCACCTCAATTCGCACTACGACACGGCATCTAACATTCAGGAGTTGACTGTCGTTGCTGATCTGTAAGGGTGTTTCCACAGCTCTTTTGGCAACCAATAGGAGGTACTCGGATCTTTCATAGGGGGTCTTACTTTATTTTCCGATGCTGTGTAGTACGCCGACTTGTATATTCACCCTTTCTTGTGCCTACCCACACCATTTTTTGTATATATTCTAGCAACCCTGTTCTATATATTTATTCATGGGGTCATTCTTTGTCTGCTTCGGAGTTTAGAGACATTTCACTGATTTTACACTTGGTAGAGGAACTAAATTGATGAAAGCTGAAGAGCATCAATTATTTGAATAATCATGTTAATTTTCTCATTGATTGAACAGAGAATACAAAACCATCACACATGTTCTTTGCATCAGTACATATTTATAAGTTAGACACAACAGAAAGCACACAGCAAATGGGTATTGGTCCTACTGGGCCTATCTCACATTGGCCCACTTCTAACGCTCCCCCCTCAAGTTGAGGTTTGTAGAAATTTAAAACACTCAACTTGCTAAGCAGCTTTATACTTATCTACTTCTCCATTTGACTTATATTTGACCTTGTAAACCCATTTGTTTCCTATTGCTCTCTTTCCCTTAGGAAGGGGAACTATATCCCACGTCCTATTTCTCTATAATGCTTCTATTTCTAAATGCATTGCCTTAATCCATTCTTGGTCCTTTACTGCCTCTTCATAACTACGTGGTTCTACAACAGAGTCTACATTCATTAGAAAGCAAAAGTGTGAGGGTGACACATGAGCATAATCCAAGTAATTTGCAATCGGGTATAAGCAATTACTTCCCTTTCCATGAGTGATGTCTTGTGTAACCAAACTGCAAACGTAGTCTTTGGCCCAGATTGGGGGTTTTCTAACCCTGTGAGCTCGTGATATAGATGAGGAGACCGTAACTGGATCTCCCAAGGGCTGTCCATTGTCTTGGGCAGCTGGTATGGGATTTTCTGCTTCATCTGGAATGATTTGTGAGGGATCTAGGCTGTTGCAAGAATCTATACAGGCAGAAGATTCATCCTCAAAGTCATCAAAATAAAACGTACGTTTGAAATCATGTTGTACTCCCCCTTGGTCAGTGGGCATGCTATCACGGAAAGGAAATTTATCCTAATAAAAAGTGACATGCCTACTGACCAGTAACTTGCGGGAGTGGAGATCAAGTAGTAAAAAACCCTTTTGGCCAGATGGGTATCCCAAGAAAACACAAGCATGGGATCGAGGTTGAAATTTATCATGAATAAGTAAATCAGTGGCATAGGCTAAGCAACCAAAAACATGTAAATGATCCAAACAAGGTGCACAGCCATACAACTTTTCATAAGGGGAGGTATACGATTCACAAGATAAGCAGCCATTTGAACGCATTCACCCCAATAAGAAATAGGAATGCCAGAATGTATAATCAAACTTCGAGCAATTTGCATTAGAGTGCAGTGTTTCCACTCCATTATACTATTTTGTTGAGGAGTATAGGGACATAAGGTTTCATGGAGAACCCCTTTATCTAAATTTTTTTTAAAGCTATGTTGACAAATTCAGTACCATTGTCGGTACGCACGCATTTAACATGAGACGAAAATTGAGTGACAACATATGAAAAAAAGTGCCTAATATGAAGTATAACATCAGATTTATGATGCATTAAAAAAATCCAAGTGGCCCTTGAAAAGTCATCAACAATAGTCAAGAAGAATTGGTGTCCTTGGTGTGTGGGTGTCTTGTATGGCCCCCACACATCCATATGAAGTAAATCAAAACATGACTTAGATTTGATGCAGCTAGGAGTAAAAGGAAACTTTGTTTGTTTTGAACGTATACAAATATCACAAGGGTCATTTGGTGAGGACAAATCAGATATGATGTTCAAATGCTTTAAAACTGAATAGGGTGCATGCCCCAACCGATGATGCAACAACTGCCCATTATTCATCTCATGAGTACCCATATTTGCTTTCACAGAGGAAGGAAAAGAAGAAGGCAAAACAGCAGACACTGTAGGATTTCTCCCATCATCACATTGCAAGATGTAGAGTCCATCAACCAATCTACCAGTCCCCTTCATCTTTCTACCCCGAAGACCCTGCATTATGCAACAATCAGGGTAGAATGCAACCAAACATTGTTGTTCTTTAGTCAATTTGGAGACAGATATCAAGTTGAACTTCAATCTTGGGGCATACAGGACATTTTCCAATTTAAAGCCATTTGAAAAAATTACGGACCCTACATGTGTAACTCCTAACCTATCACCATTGGGAATTCTAATCTTGGCTATGGGTCCATTATATGCAGCATATGTGTTAAACAGATGCAAATCACTAACTAAGTGGGTTGTGGCTCCAGAATCAATTACCCAATTAGTGTGTGCATTCTTATAAGAGGGAGAAACACTCAAACCTGTGCCCATGAGGGCATGTGCTCCAACCAGTGCATCTGCATCCTTCTTCAAGAAATCAAGAAGCCTCTCATATTGTTCTTGAGTTAAGGAGGGAGTCACCATATTCGTTGTGGCTGTGATTCCTTCTTTAGCAACCGACTGGCTCAGATTGATAGTGTCATCTACACTTCTGCGTTTGTTCCCTTTGAATTCAGGAGGGAATCCCACAAGTTGCCAACATTTCTCTTTAACGTGACCTCTCTTGTGGCAATATGCGCACTCAGGTGGCGTACCACCTCTTCCTTTTCCTTGACCACGACCTCTTCCCTTCACTGCCATGGCCATTCCATCCATAGAGCCAATCTTTCCTGAGCTCACGAGGACCCTCTGTGCCTCATCTTCAGCAATCATGGCAAAAGCTTGATTGATGCTAGGAAGTGGGCTCATCAACAAAATTTGACTACGAGCTGCAGCATAAGACTCGTTTAGCCCAATGAGAAACTGTAGGAGTTTTTGCTGCTGGGTACGCTCATTATATACCCGAGCAGTATCACATTTGCAAGAAGGCAGCGACAGTATTGCAGACTGCTCTTCCCATAGCTCTCTGAGCTTCGTGTAATAACTGGAAACCGAAGAAGAACCTTGACGCAAGTCATAAATTTCACGATGAAGAGTGAAAATTCTGGATCCTGTTACCTTATCAAAACGTTCTTGAAGATCAGCGCAAACTACCTGGCATCTTGGAAGAAAATCAGACTGTTCTGGAGTTCTTGAGACACGGAGTTGAGGATCCAAGACAACATAACAGCATTACATATGTCCCATTGGTCATATAGGTGCTCCTCTTGTGCATCTCTGCTGCAAGAACCATCAATAAAACCCAGTTTGTGCTTCCCCTGTAATGCCAATCACAGAGCTCGACTCCATATCGTGTAGTTTGCCCCTCCAGTCAGCGCTTGCGTGATGATCGGAGTCCCTTGCATGTCGGATGGATGGAGGAAAAGAGGGTGATTGAATCGCACACCAACATCGCTCCCTTCTTTCTTCTCCGCCATTTGTCGCCTGTTGCAAAAGGAACGCGATCAGCACGAAGAATGACTCCCTAGCCGAACAGCACGAAGAACAGGGACGGAGAGACGCAAGCAGCACAAAGAACGTGATCAGCACGAAGAACATGGACTGAGAGATGCGTTGCCGTTCACGAGCTAAGGGTTTTTTAATCAGACCGAATCCCTAGCCGAATGTGATACTGTGCTGTGGGTCGTGTTGCTGTCAACTGGTTTGAGGAATGGGGTCTTTTAGAGAAGCTTGACACTTTGCACAGCTTCTTGGGCCCTCAGACTCGCATAAAGACTGCCAAGAATGGGTCTTGTTCTTTTTTTTTTGTGACGCTGCCCAATAACCGGTGGAGTTGCTGAAACTAATGCCTCCTCTTGGTTGTTTCGTTGCCTGCTTCTTTCTTTATGTATTTCTTGAAAGCTAGGCTGACTGCCCTATTTCTTGGGCTTGGAACAGTGTTCGATGAAGGTGATAGATGCATGATTTCAGTTTAGGCTCTGATACCATGAAGAGCATCAATTATCTGAATAATCCTGTTAACTTTCTCATTGATTGAACAGATAATACAAAACCATCACACATGTTCTTTGCATCAGTACATATTTATAAGTCAGACACAACAGAAAGCACACAGCAAATGGGTATTGGTCCTACTGGGCCTACCTCACATTGGCTCACTTCTAACGAAAGCTTTGTGTTTATCTCAGGGTGGTTTAACTCCACTGAACCTTTGCCTTCATTCTGGTCAAGACTTGAGAACATATGAGCTAATCAAGCTATTGAAGCAGCTTCCAAGGCATTAGAATGCGATGAGAAGAGAGGACGCTCGTCAGATTTGAAGACACCTACCAAAAGAAAGCTTTGTGAAGTTTTGCATGACAGGGAACATCACTCCAGCTTGTACATGCTATAATGAGCCAATAGAAGTAATAATATTAGCCCTACAGATAAAAACAGAGAAAAAGAAAAAGAAAGTTGACTGTCGTTGCTATCTAGGAAATTTTTTGTCGTCAATGTGTTCCGAGCTTGCTCCCTGTAGAAAGATATACATCAGTAACAATAAACATAGAAGAATAAGAGAAGTACACAAGATAGAGAGCGGGGAGGAGGAACAAAAAGAAACCTGGACAACACTGTTAACAATACGAGTAGAACGTGTAAGGGTGTTGTCGACAAGGTTGAAGAGAGGGGGCAGCATCGAACTTAGTGTCACTGTGGACATGGGTTGAGATGATTTGCTCAAGGATTTGATCATCGGACATGGTGAGAGTGTTCTGCTCAACTTCACCATTTTCTAGCAAGAAGAAGAGAAAATGAAAAGAGAGAGAAGTGAAAAGAAGAGATGACGTGGCTGGGAGACGGAGAGAAAAAACGGATTTTGTGGGACCCACGGATGAAAAGTAACATACGTTTGGTTGGGATAATGGTGTTGTTTTTTTTGCACAATTTTTATAACATTATGTGTATTTTTACACCCTCGAAAACTTTATGGTACCAGACGCTCCTCGACCATATCTTTATTGGTAGAATTGCAACTTTACCCTATATATATATGAGTTTTAAAATATGCATTATTATTGCCTTTTCTTTAATTGAGAATTTTTTAACCCATACTTTAATTAAATAATTGAAATTATATATCTTTTCCCTTCTTTTTATGTCATCATCAATAATTGACGCAATCATCGACAGACATCTTATCAGACGTTCTTGTGCGTACACGGGTATATGCTATTTGCGCTGCTTTTTTCCGCCAAAAACAAATATATTGACTTTGGTGAGGCTCTAGCATGCAGCTCATCTCAACTTTTTTCTGTGAAAAATAAACTGCTTACGACGTTTTCAGCTCATTTTTTGTTCTTTGCAATTTTCTTATGTAAACTCGTTTTGCATATTTCCCAGTGCATCCTTATTAGTGATGTAATCGAGGTTTCCTTTTCCATGTATTACGATTGTCTAGGTTGTTTTACTTGGCTTCAATTATTTGTTTTTTTTAAAGTTAAAGAGGATGAGAATGCCAAAATTCCACGACTCAGGTGGCCATGAGAAGAAATAAACACTCTCATTGAATCATGTTTTCATTCACTTAAAAGGAAAACCTTTGTGAAGGAAGTTGCGCTCATTAATGGCTGCGTTTGGTATTCCGTTAGGAATGCCGTTTTGACTCCCAAAATCCATTCTCACGCAAGCCGAGACAAAATTCCTCTCACATAAAGTACCTCGGAATCTGTGTCTATTTTCTCAACGGGTTTCCAAACGAAGCCAATATCTGAAACTTACTTATATAATTATTGCATTGGTTTCCTTCTCCACAAAACGGATGCTACCTACTAGTTATGCTACCATATAGAAGTGGTCGGCGATATTTAAAAAATGTCACATGTATAAACGAATGAATAAAAACAAGGCTGTGTATCCAAAGCTTCATTCATTTATGTCCAAAAAATGATTTGGGTCTGACCAGCCGATGCCAAGGAGACAAAACCAGCTCAAGATGTGATACACTATGAGTCCTATTGGTCAAACGCCTAGGGAGCACGTGGAACCACACTTGAAGTTCCTGTCCATCGCCAACTCCCCCAATATTGGACCAGATGGTTAAGATATGAAGATACAGCAATCACCATCCCAAGATTTTCGGGTCTTCTTGGGCTCAGCCAACCGGTGATCAGCTATTTATTTTTACCCAACATTTCATTGTAAACATATTGAACGCACTATACTCTCTTATTTCTCTCGATCTCCTCTTCTGCTATCCAGTTCTTTGTACTCTCAATTAATCTCGGCAATATAGTGCTTGTTTGGGAACTTCTTGTTCCCAACGTTACTTGTAAGCTAAGACAAAATCATCTTCAAATTCATAAAAACTATTTTGAAATCTGTAAATTTTTCTTAAATTCTGTAAATTCTTCTTGGAATCTGTAAACTCATTTTTCCCAACGGATTTCGAAACACACACATAATCTTTCTGTGTTCCCTTTCTTCTTCTTACCTTGACTGGAATGGTCAAATTTCATCATTTTTACGCTGTTCGTGGCCTAATCTCTTCCAATTCCATTTAACTTTAATTGTCTACTAATATTTGCTCAAACAGTTCACATTCACTACATTAATTAATTAAGTTCACCAGATTTTGAAATATCTCATTATTCTGTCAATTCATGCGGAGATTGAAGTTGAAATTGTCTGCCTCACACTGCCATTTCTTCCTTTGAATAGGTCAATTAAAAAATTAACATGATTATGAGCCTATTTGCAATGAAATTCTAGAAACACGTTCATACAAATTGAGATAAAATCTCTCTTACATACTTATTTCATAGGTGGTAAATCACGTGAGAAAATATCTTTCATCTCTAATTCAAACAAAACTCATTTTAAACCATGATGAGTCTTGAAAATTGCTTATCACGAAGACCCACTTGGCCACCTTCATTGACTCTCCCTCACGGTTTAGATTTCTTTTTCTTTTTTTATTTTTTAACCGAAAAAGTTTAGATAGGTTAGGATGTTGTATCAACAAAGTTTTAACATTGCCAGCAGAATTTAAATTCATGATTTTATGCATCGTGAGTTAACTTCTCACCAGCAGAGCTAAAAACATTCGGCACAGTTTGCAAATTTCTACATTCTTATTTACCAAAACTATTTTCTATTCCACGTTCTTGTTTCCTTGAATTGTTTACCAGGTTAATTAAGTTTAATCCTTTTTTCATTTGAAATATTTTCTTACGACGACCGCTGAATTCACATTATATCTTATTCAAAATAATAGTAAAAAAAAAAAGATATGCAGGATTCAAGCTACTAATTAAAGACAAACAGTTAACAGTGACAGTGTGATGTTTGTAATTCCAAACAATCAAAACAACTACTTTTATGATATTCTCATTGTCAGTGGTGCTAGGCATGGACGGATTTGTGGAATATAATCACGAATTGGTTTTTTTTCTTTGCGTGATGGACTTTGATTTGATTATGGCTTATGCAAACAAAAACAGGTTAACAACAAAACGACTTCATTCCACCTTGACATGGACGCTTTTGTTATCAAATATTTTCACGGAATATGACTGAAAAAAACAGATCTTACTTACATATAATGACAAATATTAATGCTATAAAGAAAGCCTGAATTGTTTTTGAGAGCGCATGCAATTCTGACAGAATTTAAATAGAAATTCAAGAACGATTTCTTTTAAATAAATGAATAAAAAGCTTTTGGATTTCGTGATACGAGGCCATCAAATTTCTCAGTGGGGGTCCAACCCCGCATCCTTTTAAGTTCTAACAGCTGAGCTTTTATACTTTCTAACATACAAGAAACGTCAAATCAGCAATGAGATTATATGAGTCGATTCACAACGAGGTGGTTTTTACATTAGGTAAAAACACTGGGAAGAAAAATGGTGGAGGATGTCGTCATGGAGGAGAAAAACTTTGTGGTGACAATGGCCGAACTTATGCATCTAACGTTATGAACTGTCGGAGAAAGGACACGAGGATAAAGGAAAACAAGGAAAAATGCCAGCAACTTCATGAAACGCACGTTGTATGTGTTATTCTGCAGATATGTATTAATGTATTATCATGCACTGCACCTGGTCTTTTCTTGTCTAATGCACACATTGTCCTTACTTGGGTTTCACATTGAAACTAAGTCGTACACAAGTTAAGATAAAACTCCTCTGACGTACTTATGAGACTCATAAAATCACTCTCCCAACGGACACGTCCGCTATTAAACAGTTTTTTTTTTCGCTTGAAAAATCCCCAGTCTTGCTGTTACTGCTGAAAATTGAAAATATCACAACAATAGCATTTCGTTAGCATTTGTTTTGGCTGTTTGCATTGTCACCATCACGACGTAATAAGCCCAAGGTGAAAAGCTCAATTTACTTTGATTACATATTTACTTTTGGATTAATACAATCTTCAGTCTCTTAAGTTTCCTTTGATTTTGGTTTTATTCTATCAAGTTTCAAAGCTTAATCTCATTTAAAACATTAGTTCCCATAACTTAATAGAAACTTGGACCATTTTGTCTCATGAGGATCTAAACCCACCCGTGGTTTGAAACTTGAGAAATGAGAGATTGTATTAACCATTTGTTCTAACATTGATTTTTTTTTTTTGCTAAAGCTTGTGCATTTTTCTATTAGTGATAATTTTATTAGAGACACTGTTGAACGTTAAATGCGAACACATCTCTTAACGGGTTACCATTACTTATCAATTAATGTCCTCAATAAGCAACCCAATCCACGGAGGTTTGGGCTATGGTCTTAGTTGTGATTTAAGAATTCAAAAACTCTTGGATGAACAAAAATCACATTAAAATATCTACTTGTATATATGTACATATACTAATAATGCCTGCATTATAATTTGTAGTATTAAATATCATATGATTCATCCGTTAATAAATATAATCAAAATATTAATAGAAATATGTGTTATGAAATATATGAAATTATGCAAATTTCGATGATAATAGAGGGAGTATTTATGTTAAAAACAATAATAAAAGAAGAACTTGACCAGAGGAAAAAAAATACTTGCAGGCCTATATATGTTGACCCAAACATACTCATAGGCCCAACTTACAATGCTCGTGGTCCATCTATTGTATGGGCCTTATTGCATGCGGTGCTCGATGGAAAAAAAAGTAATGCGTGGGGGTTGGATTATTTTAATTCTGCTGTGCACTACTTTTGAATTCAAAGTCAGTATAAGCATCTGATTTGATATGCAGTCCACGAGACGGATATAACACATGAGAAAATTAAAAAAAATTAATTAACTGATATATTAATAATTGCTTTCAAACTATTTTATTGCAGTTATAAATTGGTATATAATAAAATGATATATATAACTATTTTAGAATATTCGTTTAATTGAGTAATTTATTTAAAGATTATGACTTATTTACGAAAGAACAAGAGAAGCCGTGCTTGTGTGATTTCTCCATGAATGCATCATCCCTCCAATTCCTTGTTCTTAGCGACGAGGCGCATGGCGGAGGCTTTTATTATTATGATTTTCTTCATATTCATCAATCATCATGACTTATTTATTTCATAATATATAACTGCAGGATCGTGGGTGCACTGGGGGTACCACCTCACAATTTCCATAGTAGCTCGACCATTGCTTAGTCTTCCATACGCCTTCACCTTTCTGGGCTGGACAGGTGGCATCATCTGCTTGGTTGTTGCTGACATCGTCACTTTCTACAACTACAACTTGTCTCTGGTTCTTGAACATCATGCTCAGCATGGCCACCGCCTGCTCCGATTCCGAGACTTGGCTCACCATATCCTAGGTTTTATCCAGACACAGGAATCGGATAATACTCTAGTTAATTGGTTTATCATATTCACTAATTATTAAATACTACTATATAGCAGCTTAGATAAAGCCATGTTTGGTGCATAAAGATCAAAACTTCGTTGCAGGGCCAGGATGGGGTCGGTATTTTGTGGGGCCAAATCAATTCGCAGTCTGCTATGGAGCTGTTGTGGCTTGCACTCTTCTGGGAGGACAATGCATGAAGGTAATTCTTAGTTACCTCGAATCATACCTTGAACAATGAAATGGAATCTCTGCTTGAGAATCTATCTGTCTATTGTTGAAGTGAGTGTTGTGAGCATTGTTGTGAAATTGAAGGCAATTTACGTGGTGGCAACAGGCAAACCCTAATGGGAGCATGAAGCTGTACGAGTTTGTGTTAATATTTGGATGCTTGATGCCAATATTAGCTCAGCTCCCATTATTTCACTCGCTCAGGCACATCAACTTGGTTTCTCTGGTTCTCTGCCTCGCCTACAGTGCTTGTGCTACTGGCGCTTCCATTTATATTAGTATTTCTATTTTTTTTTCCCCTCTAATTGCCTGCTTCATGTTCCACTATTTGTCTTACTCCCAAATTCCGACAGGCGAGTCCTCCAAAGGCCCACCAAAAGATTATTCTGAGGGCGATACAGAGACTCGTCTGTTCGGAATCTTCAATGCTATTGCCATCATAGCCACTGCTTACGGAAATGGAATCATTCCTGAGATTCAGGTTCCCAACAAGACAACTAATTAATTCACACTTTCCATGTTTGTGTGTTATTTATGAATATGAATGTGATTTTTCCTTTTTGTTTCTGGGCTTACAGGCAACACTGGCACCCCCTGTGAAAGGGAAGATGTTCAAGGGATTGTGTTTGTTACTTGGTAATCACAGTGACATTCTTCAGCGTTGCAATCTCGGGTTACCGGGCATTTGGCAACCATGCCGCTGGCCTCGTTCTAAACAACTTTGTTGATAACGGCACGCCTTTGGTTCCCAGGTGGTTTATTTATACGACCAACACTTTCACCATAGCTCAGCTTTCAGCCATTGGGGTGGTATTTATCCCTTATTAGATTTCCAGTGAACTAAGCATATATTATGTTTATCTTTCTATCGAAACAGCTTAAACCAATTTGACACGATCCACGCGATCAAGAATGAAGTTGCTTTCAACATTCCTATGTTTGCAGGTTTACTTGCAGCCTACGAACGAAATCGTGGAACGAGCATTTGGGGACCCAAAAAGGGAAGAATTTTCGATGCGCACTGTGATCCCGAGAGTGATATCTCGGTCACTCAGCACTGCGGTGGCAATTGTGATAGCAGCTATGCTTCCATTTTTTGGGGACATAAACGCACTCATTGGTGCTTTTGGCTTCACCCCACTAGATTTCATCTTGCCTGTTGGTTTCATCAACCTCACTTTCAAGCCATCCATGTGAAGCCCCATCTTCTGGCTCAACGTCATTATTGCTGTCACTTTCTCTTTGGGAGCTATTGCAGCTATCGCAGCAGTCAGACAAATTGTTTTCGATGCTAAAAATTACAGATTGTTTGCTAATTTATAATCTCATTAATCACATTCCGCAGAGCCATCAAGTTTGTCAATTTATCATTTCATGTCAAAACTTCCCTTTTCCTCATTTTTCTTGTGAAAATCCTTATTGGAAGTAATATAATCACAAAAAAAAAATGTGTGAACTTATCCCTAGTTTTTTTTTTTTTTTTTGGTGACAACTTATCCCTAGTTCATCTATTGAAACTTATTATTGCATAATACTTATTTATTATAAGTTTTTTAAATGATCATATTATTTTCTTCTTAAAACCTCGTAATAATTCTTCATTTTCTTCCTTTAATCAGTATTAGTCAATCAATCTAATTCTTTGATTTCACCTTTAGAAATATACCAAGATAATTATGAAACATTTTACAAGATTAATTTAACATCTTCAAGTTAGATAAATTCTTGTTTTAAAGTGATAACATAATTCAATTGTGAAGAATTGATTTTGCGTTGCACGAGATAAACATGGGAAAAAGTTTTGCTCATAAAGCGCACACGTATTAGAAAGTTATCATGATTGGCTCCCAAGCACATGCATTAAGAAGCAAATGGCGAACTATGTCAAGAAAATTATCAAAGGTAGATTCAGGTGGATACCGCATCTTTATAAAGCATTTGAATCCTCACTCTCGTCAAAGGTAGATTCAGGTGGATACCGCATCTTAATAAAGCATTTGAATCCCCACTCTCGTCACATGAAATGATATAAAAGAGGTCAGATTGAAATACAATCTCGACAAGTGAGATTCACCGGGCCTCATTTTTCTCTAACAAGTTCGTCATTTATAAGTCATAACAGTAAACTCTACAACCTGAAAACCTAGATTGAAAAAAAAAAAAACCCACTTTTAAGTTCTAAGTCAGCCCCTACATAAAATTTACCCTAGAATAACAAAGGAAGAAATGCAAGCTTGAAAGTGATTGTTTCAGGTAGCATCACATCTGAAAGACACTATCATTAATATCTCCAAACGGCATTTGATCTATCAAGGGCTGCTGCAAGACCTGACAATCTAGGCCAGTGCCATTCATCGAGGTAGAGTGCATGCTCTGATGCTGAGAAAAGGAATCTGGAAACCCGTTACCGTTAGTTGTCGCAGCAGTCACATTGTTTGGTAATCCATTAGAAGTTCTAGGCATGACATGATCAGACAATCCATTAGATGTCGGCAAAAGTCCAGATGTTGGTGAAGGAAAGCTCTGCTCAGATTCTATCAATTTAGGAACTTGTAAGGAAAGCCTTTCTGAATCTGAACCACCGGGCATGTTGGCAACACCAGAAGATCCATGGGACAGCCGCCTTTTAATTTCATTACTGATGTTTTGTTTAAAACTGCCCAGAATTAGCTGATGAACCAAGAAAAATGTGTTAAGTTGAAGAATTGTCTGCTTTCCAGTTCTTCAAGGAAAAAAACATGATAAATGTGTACCATGTATAGGTTAGCAGTAGCACTGTATGATTGCTTGTTTGAACCCCACCAAAAAAAAAGTTCGGTGGTAATGCTTATATTGAACAGCCTCATAGCAAATTCTTATAAAAAGACTTGAGTCTTGTCCGTATCTAATTCTAGTCTAGTAACATCTAGAATCTGATCAGACTCAAGTTTTCACTTGTTTTCCAACGGTCCAAAAAACAGTATTGGCAATATAAAAAAAAAGAAGAAGCTAGTTCGATGCGTGACTAGAAGAAGCCCTATGGAAGAAGCGACATTGCTGGCAAATGTCTGCTTAAAGGCTTCCAATTTCAGTCAGAAACGATTAAGTTTATACTAGCAAGCACACAACTTTCATAATTTCTTCCCTTCAAGAACAATTTCCATACACACTATATTTGCTACACTAACCATATAAATTCAGGTCTATAAAACATGCTTTGACGCCACTTTGTGCTTCCAAATAAATTAGCCCATTTAGTGTCACACGGGTAGTTAAACAAAATCTTACTTGAATAGATCCAGCCGCTATCAGTGAGCCCCCAACAACACCTCCAAAAATCATCCCATCAGGTCGAGCTAGTGATATCCTCATGGCAAGACTTGTCTGATTTTTATCATCACCGATGCCACCACAGGTGTATGATCCAGATAAATTTATCATCTCAAAGATACCCTGCATGTGGGAACATAAAAAAAAAATCCACAAAACGGGGAGATAATGGAAGTGAAATAGCCTATCTTACGCAGTAAATTTCATACTTAAACAGACTTTAATATCAGTGACCCATTTTAGTTTCTCTATTTTCACCTGTTCCGCAAGGATAAGCAAATATTTTATGGTATTGCAGTAAGGGGTGTCCAAAGACTTTGCTTGAAATAGAATCTCCTTTCCAGACAATTTTGTAGGCGCATTTCTTACACTAGTATCATGCATTTAGGATTTTATCTCAAAGTGCTCTTTCAAACATATGTTGAAATACAGATGCATGATATCCTTTTTCTCAACAAGCAAACTCAGTTATCATGGTTGGGTATAAAGTGAAAGATAAATCAATAAACATTAAACAAGCAGAAAGCCTTCCATAAAATGTGCATAAGAATAAACCTCATATCTCAAACAACGTTGACCAGAAGAATCGGGTTGCTGAATGTCGACCCTAGAAACAGCTCCAATAGCCGAGAGTATGCAAAGAGCTCGTTGGCCTTTAGCTGAAAATGATAATATGTTTTTCACAACATCCTGCAATAACCAAAAGTTGGATTCACAATCATGTCAAATAAATACTTGAAACATGAGCAATTGTTTTACCCTTGAGTTTGATATTTACCTCCCCAGGATTCACAGTCACTACATGAGGGATAAAGCCTCCTCCAGCTGTGGCTGAAAACTCTCCTCCTTCAGCCAAAAAGAGTTTCAAAAATGAGAAACAGGTTCAAATTCCCCAAAACAGCTTGATAATATTTTATTGTTTTATAAATTCAACATGCGTATTTTTTTCCTTTAGACATAGGGAGATGACCTAAACTAGATGCTCATTCCTAAGATTACAAGAGGCAGGGTGATTGATTAGCCCATCAAGACACAAGTGGGCATGCCACATGATAAAATGATATAGCTTTAAGTATATTGAAAAGCAGATGCTCAGTACCAAATCAGGCGCTCATACTCCAATGTAGGCTAGGCTAAAATGTATATACTCACCCATTGAAGCTAACATTTGCAACATTCCAGAGCCACGTGGCCTTCCTCTGCCTCGCTTAGAAGATGGAGAGGTTGAAAATTCCAACGGCGCCGATTTCGGAGATGGAAGGTTCCCGTCATACTTGCGAGGCCTTCCTCTTTTCCTCTTCAACCCAACCTCCGAACCGGTGGCCTCGGAATTTCCTCCGGCGGCGGAGTCCTGGACTCCAACAGCTTCCGAAACAAAAGTGGGACAGTTAATATCGGCCGTACTTGCCATGTGTTGTAGTAGTTGTTGTTGTTCGGTCTGCGTGGAGTTCAAAGACGGTGTGACCGTACAATCCGCCATGAAAGTCGAATGACAAGCTTGAGAATATCCGAGGAAAAGGTATCAACTTTCAACACTAGTTGACAAACCAGAGAGAGGGAAAGAGGGGGCTTTGGCTGTGTGTCTCTTTTGCTTGTGAGAGAACCTGAAGGAAAATAAGGAGTTTGAATGCGCAGTAAAAGGCGCCAGAAGAACTAAGAAGGATCTGTCTTTTAAGCAGAAAGGCAGAAACTGGCTTCGCTCTCTTATTTTAAGAAATCGGGATGGGGATTTCTTGAATCTTTTCTGGACGGTGAAAAGAATTGACGGACTTTGTATAATTACCTCTGCTCTGTTTGACTGTTTATGGGACGGTAAGCTTCTTCGCACGCCAAGAATACTCTTGCCATTCTCCCATTAGGGGAAAATACAAGTGAAAAGTGAGGATACTCGTATACATGGAGAAAGCTGACTGATGGTGTGCGTATATATAGACTTCCGACTAAAAAGATTTATATATTTTCTTCAAATTTTTAGTGGATCGGATTATACTAATCTGTTATTTGTTTTGATAAAATCTACTCAAAAGAATCTCCAGAATCGCAATCATTAACAAATCTACTTTGAATTTTATTTTCCAGTGAAAAAGTATTTTTTTGATTTTTTTGGGAATCAGAATACTGATATCATATAACTAATCAGTTAATATTTTAAAATAATTAAAGATTATTTAAGATTTTAATAATCACATATTTAATTTATAAAGATAACCGCAACTCGAATATAAAATATTTAATTTAAATTTTAATACCTAAAATGATATCCCTTCACATATTTAATTTATAAAAACATCCGTGAATATAAGATATTTAATTCAAATTTTAAATAATACAACTTAAATATATATAATAAAAAATTTTATTTTTTAATACCTAAAATGAAATATACCTTTCACATATTTAATTTATAAAACAATAACCGCAATTTGAATATAAAACATTTAATTAAAATTTTAAATAATACAACTTAAATATATATAATATACTCCATAAGATTGAATTCAAATGTTACAATTCAAATTAAATATAAACCATAAATCAAATTATCAACAATATTCAATAATTCAATTTTGTTACACCATTAAATGTTAATTTTGTTGTAACACAGTGTTAAGGTCAGTTATGTAGATATATTGTATTAATCGTAATGATTATGCGATATCTTTTTTAAATACAATAAAATAGAATTTAATCGCGCATCGCGCGGGGAAGTAAATTCTAGTTAGAGGTAAAAACAGGTCAGGTCAGACTCCATCTAAAACAAACCAAATCTATTTAGGTGGAATCTGACCTGACATGTTGATGCGATCCAGTTTGACGCATCGAATGAGAATAAAGACTCTAAGGACGTCCAACACTTGATTTGGGCTGAAAATGGACCTGCAGATCCTATTTTGAGCTTGGAGGCTTCAAATGAAAGGGCTTGGACTATGGGTTATATATGGGAGTACTCATCTGGACCAAAATATCCACATTTTGGATCAAAAATGTTGAATATCTTTTATTTATTTATTTTATGCGAAAATTTGTAATTAGAATTTCAAATTAGCTAGATTTTAGGATAGATATCAGTTTTAAATTTCAATTTTAAAATTAGTTAGAAGATATTCTGTTGAATATTCTTCTACCTAGATTTTAGGATAGTATCAGTTTTAAATTTGAATTTCAAAATTAGTTAGAAGATATTCTGTGAATATTCTTCTACCTAGATTTTAAGATAGTATCAGTTTTGCAATTTGAATTTTATCTTCCTATATTTTAGGTTGCATTTTATTCTTTAAATTTCAGAATGTAACCGTTATAAATACATTGTAATGCACATTCTGAAGAGATTATATTGGAGATTATCATAAATTTTGCATTGTGAAAGTTGCTTCTTAAGAGATGATTCTCTCTAAGGTTCTTTATTGAACTAACGACTTATCAAGGCTTGATCAACCTTGTGACGTCTTCCAACACTTCGGGTCCTTGTTCTTCTATACCCAAGGGTTCAGGTGGATCGTCAACATTTGTTTAACGTTTTTGAGGTGCGTATATTCAGATTGGCTATGGGTTCTTGGGATCTTTCCATATTGGATTCGCACCATCTTGGTATCAGAGCGCATCACATGTGGCCTTTACGAAGATCTGATTCATCTTTTTTAAATTTAAATGATCTTCTCCTTGGTTTCTCTTAAAATTATAACGCTATTTCTTATGTTATTTCATAATATTTTATTAGTTAATATCATTTTTTAAAATGTATTTTTTTTAAAAGAATTAGATGGGTTAAGAATGGAACGAGAGGTGGAGATATAAAATAACATCTAATTTGTCTTACAACAACACATAAATTAATAAGTAAGCTTTCTGCACAGAATTAAAATTAACAAGTGAATTTAATTGGTTACTCTATAAAAATGAACTGTTGGTAACAAAACAACAAAAGAATGATTCGTCCCTACCGGTTCAACAATATGATATAGCTGCAAGGATCCCAGCCAAAGTTCACCGGTAGGTCCCGTTTCCCTCTGCTGGTGGCTCGTTCCTTCTGTAGGATTGCTGAGTCCAGTTCATCGGCATACATGTAGGGCTTGCCCGCTCTGTACAATCGGAGACCTGTGTTGTTTTATCCAAAAAGAAAAAAAGGCCCAAACCACTTGACAGGCCAAAAAAGCCTATCAGGTGGCCAGAACCTGTTTGTGGAAACAGGCTTTCTGCCTAGCCTATGCCTGTTCAGGCTTTTACAAGTTCATGAGAGAATGACTGACCTATTTTCACATATAATTATGATCAAAAGTTGTTCATATATTTTTTTACTAATCAATTTTATTATTTAAAAAAGTGGCTAGGCCACCGCGGGTGCAGGCCAAAAAGATCCACATCCAAATGGGCTTAAAAATTGCCAACCCAACCCCCCACAACTTGGCGGGTTCAACCGGGCTAAACTCAGATTACCAGATCCACCGGAAGATGTATGTCTCCCTTATTTAAGTCAACCAACAGGATACGGAATAATATTTCCAAAAGAAAATGATAATACTTAGATATATTTTTTGGGGAAATTTTCTTATATTTTCCATGTCTTTTATAATAAAATATAACAAATATATGCTCTACGTAAAGAAATACATTATTATTTATCAAATCATACAAGTACTTAATATGCTATCAAATACTAATAGTATTACTCTAATTAAATAATAAGTGTACAGGCAACTGCATATATTTTTTTAATATACAATATGCGTTAAACAAATGAATGGTAAAATGAAATATAGGGAGGTTGGATATTTTACTTCAACAAAACTTCATTTCACAGTTTTGTTCAACCATTATATATTTATTTAGATTAACGGTAAAAGTTACTTTTTCAAAATAATTTATAGTTTATAAAGAAAATATGTGAAATAAATTTTATCTCAACTTATATGAATATATTTCTCTAACGCCATCACAATCAGACTCTATGTCACCTGGAAGTCCCAATTTTATTAAAATTTTGTAGTCAGACAAAACTAGAATGACCAACTTCACCATGGGCGACAACAGAAAGAACAAATAATTCGATTACACACTACGATAGATCAATACAGGTAAAATACAGCGGGTTCTGTCAATGGGTCAATCTTAAGTACAACAAGAGTAAATTCATCACTCGTCAATAATTGCCCCGTCCAAATTAATTGGCCCCAACTTACAGTCACACCTAAAAAATTTGATCTACTTTGAACCAACCATTTCTTTTGTATTCTTTTTTGGTGCAGTGCACATCCACCTTAAAATAGTCCGATTCATGCATGAAAGTCATGAACATAGACCTCCCTTAGACTCGATGTCCTAAAACAACCAAACTATGATGAGAAAACTTCTGGCTCAGATGCACCTCCATGCTTGAAGTCACAATCGCATTGCTCTTGCAATCCCTAGAGACCAAGAGGGACATGTCAACTGCAAATTAATGGCAAAAGGCGCACGATGCTTGTTTGTGACTGCTTTAACAATCTAAGTAAAAAGCATCTTTAACTCCTCAATTCGTGCAGTTCGGACTTCTTGATCAGTCAAGGCACCGGAAATCATTCGCTGTTTGCGTGCTTGCACTGCTTCCATCCTCTCCTCGACTGTCCCCTGCAATTTAAAATATAAAGGCAAGTGCCAGAGTCAAACTGGTGTGTTTGAACATTCTTATTGGCAATCCATAATACAGAAGGCAGCTTGTTGAGGTTAACTCCAGGAAACTGAATCACGAGTTACAGAAGCGCAGAAGAACAGACGAGAAGAGATGCAAAGAGCAGCAGAGAGATGAGGACAACTGAAAAACAAGCATGGAGACTGGAAAGGAATAATGCTCGTGTCATTTTCTATTCATGACGCGTGTCCATATATACAGAAAAGAGGAAGACAGCTGGCACTTGCTAAACTGATTAAAAACTAACAGTTAAGCCAACCAACTTGGTTGGGACCAGTTCACTAACTAACTTGGTTACAACCAAACTAACTTAACAATACAATAAAATAGTGCTAAGACCTGGAAACCATGAGTCCCAAATTCACAAAGCAAGCATCATCCTAACACAGCTAAATTTTAGTATTTGAACTGAATAAGTAGTTTAAGAATAACTAGGTAAAATCACTTCTGTTTGTTGAGAAAGTTGTAGGGGGCATGAGGAAGTTGCAGTGATTTTTTTTTTTTTTGGCAAAAAAAAAGGATAAGCTATTGGAAATTGGAATAACTTGTCAAAAAAAGCTAAAAATAGAATATTCCCCCCAACAAAGCCTTCATGATTCGCTTAATGTTCTCCCAACAACTCAAGTGTCAAACTTGACTAAATCACTTTTTTCTTTGAAAAAAATTAAACAAACTGGTCCTAGAAATCATGCAGTATGCGGGAAGGGGAGGCCCAACTCAGACAATACTACAGATAAAACTTATATCTTCATGATCGAATTCTCCAATGATAACATGGCTTGAGTTTGGCGTGCAAGTGTATGGTCTCACGGGTCAACATTACATGTTGGATATTTCAAAATATAGTTTATCGGGTGTATCTCAGATTGGAGAACTTATACGTTTTGGAAGTATTTTGGTTGCAGAATTTAACAAAAAAGATACAAGGAAGTGTCTGAGTCTAGACAGCACTGCAGTGTATTGCTATTTATTAGTGCCTCACTAGTCTACAAACAGATTCATTTCCCCGTGTGCTTCAACACAGTGAAAAAACGTGCAATGCTAAAACCACATAATACGTGAGTATCATTTCCCAAAGTTGGGATATTGAATGCACCTTCACAATAAACCGTTTGATGGCCACATTCTTTGTTTGTCCAATGCGATGGATTCGCATGACAGCTTGCTCCTCCACAGCTGGATTCCACCACGGATCCTGTTCAGAGATTCATATTTCAGCATATTATCCATATTAATGCACAAATTTTAATTATAACAATGATATGTCAGTATCAGATCAAACAATTATTCATATACTATTCCTGTCCCAACTTCTAGATCTCATTAAGGTGGATATTACTAGCTCCCTCTACAGTTTAGAGTTCAATATTTTTAATATCACAGCTCAAAGTTGCAATCCTTTATCCAAACTCCCATCTATCCAACCATCGAGCCTCAGGTTGCAACATTCAAATTTATTTTAATCACAAGTATTAACAACCAATTAAAGCGTAGATCTACATGCCAGTAAAATATCAGCAAAGTAGTTCGTGTCAGATTTACCAAAACAGTCATTATTCATGCGTACACAAAATGCTGGTCATACAAGAATAATAAGATCTCAAGATCTAGAATCAAATCCAAAAATTTGTTTACTATTGTCAAACTTCTAGTGACACAGTAGTAGCTAGATAAATGCCACAGTTAATGCAACAGGAACATTTTGCACATACCATGATAAAAGCATTTGAAGCTGCAGTTAGATTTATGCCCACTCCACCAGCTTTGAGGGACATTAACAACACCTGACAAGTAGTCAAGTTTCAATAGATATAAGCAACCATTCCATTTAAATCTATTAGGTCACACAGACCACAACACACACAGAGAGAAAGGGGGAACAAATCAACAACCAGGATATTGCTGTCCTCTGAGAATTGTCTCAGTACTTTTTCACGCTGCTGCTGATTCAAAGTCCCATCAAGACGAACAAATGAAATGTTATTCCTGGACAGAAATGAAATTTCCACCTCATTGGAAACATTCTGTGAAGCATTGACACATCAAAGAATGAGCTGTGTTTATGTCTGATGCATGTTAGATACCCTTTTTTCCTCTTTTTTCTTTCTTTTGTTAGATACTCCTATGACATGAGATGATACTCAAAATCATGTAATACTCAAACATGTCTGATGCATGTTAGAACACTTGATATCTTTTCATGAATATAAATACTTCCTAGGAATCATTGCAAGTCATAAAAAAAGGTATATAAATCCCAATCCAGTCATTTGGGAATGTCAGGCAGCAAAGGATTAAAAAACCATAATGGCATAAAACGCTAAAGCGGGTTGAGAAAAGGAAAAAATAGAAACATTCCTTAAGATCCGAAATAGACCACAGTAATCCACGAAGCTGGCATCAACTTAAAAGTTAATTACTACAGCACAAATTATTAGATGAACATGTCCTGACTTGGAGAATAGCTTTTGAAGAGAGCATATTAAGTCAGATTATTTGGCACCAAAAGAATATTCCTTACAACATGATCCAGTAAGCAAAGAGTATTACCTAGTAAAGGGAATCTGCAAGAGGTCTAGAAAAGCAGTCCACTGGCTGAAAACAATGCTCTTAGAGCTTGATGAGCGAAGATTTTCAAGTTCATGCAAAAGGGCAGTTACCTTGCATGACTCCACCCAGCTGTTCTCAATATCAATCTGAAACCGACTTTCCCTGGGGGCGGTTAAAAGGTCCTGCCTGCTTATCGTTTTCCTGTGGCATAAATGATACGTTTTGAGTTTGCAATTTACCCAAGATTCATTTGAAATTATTGTAAATGGCACAAACCTTAAAATTTCCTGTATCAAAGTTTAAACAATAGAGATCGAAGTCATGAAAGTTTGAATTGACAACAGCATTATACCTACAAACAGGGCATAAACCAGAATTAGAATTCCTCCAACTAGCCAAGAGGCATTCCCGGCATAAGCGATGAGCACAAGGGGTCAATACTGCATCTTCAAATGCTTCAAGACATATTGGACACTCTCCCTGTTCCCCCTTGCGTAGCTCTTCCACAACTTCTTGAATATAAGCCCGTGAAGGTGCATCTTTTGCTTCCCCTTCTGAAGTATTATGGCTTCCTTTGAGGAAGCGTTTGGCTAGCTTGTTTAGATCAGAATATTCTTGAGTGTCGCCTCGGCTAGATTAATCAGAAATGGCCATAAAAATAAGTGGAAGTTAAAACTGAGAAGCTTGTTTGATAGTAAACAAACATAATCATGTTCACCCACAATATTAAGACACCTCATTAGATGCATATTGAACAGATCTCAAGATTTAATAACCAACATCCTTTCAGAAGTATAGAAGCGCTACATATTCAACACAGAAGATCCCTGAAAGCATGCACATAATAATCCTTAACTCAACCTATGATAGTTCTTAATTATACTAGCAGCAGAAGCCTATTACAACCATCTGCTAATATCCAAATCTGAAGTGATTAATCTTATTCAATCTCAACTTTAAGTGTTACAAGCTACCTCATATCAGACATCTGAATTTAAGCTATTCTGCCCATGCGCCTGGCCTAACACATGCCATATACACTAAAACCATCAAGTGCATAAATAGAAAGTTGGGACAATACCTCATTACAAGAAATGGATGGTCACAGCATTGCCGAAGACGCAAGAGCAGCTCCAATATGGAAGCATAATTATGAAGAACACGCCCTTGCTCAACAAACTGATCAAACTTGACCTACATCATGCTGGATACAAGTCATTTTTCACATAACAATAACAAACCTTCTACTGTTGATTGTGGTCGTCTATATGGACCGTATGCCATTGTGCTCTAATCACAACCAACTCTTTCAATATATTATTCACCAGTAAATCTCAATTGCTGACTTTCTAGATTGTGCCAAAATAAAGGTAAAAATAGTAATTACACAGTTGATGATAATGAGTAACTTAGGCACTATTCATACCTTAGACCTCTTGAATAATGCCTCATAAATGTCCTTTTCAGCTTCAGTGAGTTCACAGTAAATTATCTGCATGTCAGCCGGAGGAAGAACAATAATAGGCCTGCAAAAAATAGCATGTTATAGGATGCAGATGCAAATACAGCACTAACGGCTTGATCAGCATACTGACTTGCCATCTCGATCCATGCTGTGTTTAGTTCTCCTCAACATGATTGGCTTCAAGATAGATTGAACCAACTTCAGCCCCCTCTCATCACCCTCCTCAAATGGTTTCTGAACGAGTTTGTTCCACCTAAATAATACAAAATAAATCCTCCTAGTCCAGCATTCTAACTAGATACCAACTTGAAATAACAATCAAGAGGGAAACCAACTTAAACTTGCAAGAGATTATTTCCCAACCAACAAGTGCTTCAAATTAGATGATGAATTAGAAGTGGTCACTTAGATAGAGTGATGAAAAACCAAGACAGATTGTTTGACTTCAGATCTAGGTACTTCAGCTACTTCAAGGAAAATTTAACCAGGACGCATAATACCTGTAAGACTTTATTTAATCTTAAAGCTTCAATTTCTGTGTTAATCCTTTAATCAAGTTCAAATGGAAAAGTTCAAACAGAGTCAGATTATAGATTACTTATCTTACTCTTAAGTAGACAAGTATTCCCAAAGTCTAATTAAGCCTGAGACTTTGATGCATAAGTATTAAGTCTTGGCCATCATTGATTTAAACCTAAAAAGGAAACCTCTGAAAACTACTTCAGAGCATTTTCCCAAGAAAGTATAATACTTTATATGCCTATACATAGGAAATCAATATATCGGCTAAATCTTATCTAAATCCAAATCCCAACTAAAAAAGCTTTGCAGGTTGTAAGAAAATAACACAAATTTATTGACAAAATGGGGAAGAGCAGGGGAAAAAATTCTAAGTATAGATAAAATGGATATGTATAACATTAAGGCAGTTTACCAGGCCCAATGACCCCAAGGCTCTATTCTCAGAAACCGAAGAAGACTGTAAATATCCTCAAGGTTGTTCTGTGATAGAAAAATAACATGTTAGGAAGTAAAAAGACTACATCTGCGGTCAAAACCAAGCCAATGATTAGGCTAGATGATATTTGAGACAGAAGCAAGTATATGACTCCAAGGAAGAGTGTTGAACAGTTGAAGTACATAAAACATAAATGTTGTTATCAACATATGAACATCATGACAATGCAAAGCTGTCCGCATAGAAAATTAAGACAACACGTGAACAATTAAAAACATGCAAGTATGCAACCCAGATAGAAAGAAAAGTAATTGCAATTGAAAGTATGCCGATACAAACTTTTTTGAAATGTTCTTATAAAAAGATTTTATGAGAATTATAACATAATTTAATTATACAAAAAAGTGGAGGATAGCCATATTGCAATCAGATCAGCATGATTGTTCAAAATTTGATTCAAATTTCAAGATCAATAAATTTATCTTTAGCACTAAACAAACACTTTTAGTATAATACATCTCTGGATTACATGGCAGTCTAGGAATTTCGCTTCCTTAAACAATGACAACATAGATTGCTGCATTATCCCCATTAAAGTCTCAGTAAATCAACTCAGTGGAGATCATCCACCAAATTGGATTTTGAATAAGGACTAGTTATGCATATATAAAATTTTACAGTGCCACTGCCAACACGAATATATGCTAATAAAGCTACAGAATATGCAGAGCTCTTATCATTCCTTGTGACATAAAACAATTGAATAACGAATAAAAAGATTAGATGAAAGGTAAAACTTTACAAAATCAGAGTAAGATTGTTCATTATTGGGAAACTAATTAGCAAAGTTTAGCAGATACCACAAAAAACTCTGGCACCCTGCAATAGGCCATAATTATAATATCTCACCTGGATAGGAGTCCCAGTAAGACACCAACGTCTGTCAGCAACTAAAGCTGAAGCAGCTATTGATATTTGGCTTTTGGAAGATTTTATAGTATGTGCCTCATCTAGAACCACCCTAAACCATCGAACTGAGAAAAGTCCACCATTACCCTCCGCATTCTACAGATAAGATAAATATAAATATGCATTGGCTAAAACTTTAAAGACAATGCAAAAAAAGAGGCTGACAACTTTGAGAATAAACATGTTTTCATCTACCTCGCTAGAAAATTCAGAGGCTACAATTCCATATGTGGTAATTACAACATCACTCTGAGCCAGAGTTCTTGCATCTTTGGGTCTACTCTGTCCATAATGAACGTACAAAGACAGAGATCCAGATTGAACATGAGTTTCAATCTCTGCCTGAAGACATGATTAAATCTTCAGAATGGTAATGAAAGCATATAATTACACATGCTAAAGCCAGCTATTGCAAAGAACCAATATTAAACTAAGAGGTTGCAGTGACCCACTATAATAAGTCGGTTAAAAAAAACTAAAAATTGACAATTTAATTACAGATTACCTTCCACTGTCCTAGAAGTGTCATGGGACATATTATCAGACTGCCACCATTTGTTAGAGTATTCTTTTGCTTCCTCAGTAACCAATATTAAACTAAGAGGTTGCAGTGACCCACTATAATAAGTCGGTTAAAAAAAACTAAAAATTGACAATTTAATTACAGATTACCTTCCACTGTCCTAGAAGTGTCATGGGACATATTATCAGACTGCCACCATTTGTTAGAGTATTCTTTTGCTTCCTCAGTAACCAATATTAAACTAAGAGGTTGCAGTGACCCACTATAATAAGTCGGTTAAAAAAAACTAAAAATTGACAATTTAATTACAGATTACCTTCCACTGTCCTAGAAGTGTCATGGGACATATTATCAGACTGCCACCATTTGTTAGAGTATTCTTTTGCTTCCTCAGTAACCAATATTAAACTAAGAGGTTGCAGTGACCCACTATAATAAGTCGGTTAAAAAAAACTAAAAATTGACAATTTAATTACAGATTACCTTCCACTGTCCTAGAAGTGTCATGGGACATATTATCAGACTGCCACCATTTGTTAGAGTATTCTTTTGCTTCCTCAGTAACCAATATTAAACTAAGAGGTTGCAGTGACCCACTATAATAAGTCGGTTAAAAAAAACTAAAAATTGACAATTTAATTACAGATTACCTTCCACTGTCCTAGAAGTGTCATGGGACATATTATCAGACTGCCACCATTTGTTAGAGTATTCTTTTGCTTCCTCAGTTTATCAAAACCAGAAAATTTGCTTGCCTTCTTAGGCACATTTGATGAGTTTCGCAGCATGCCATTAACTTCGCTCTCAGAAAAGGGCTGATCCATGCGTTGACTACTTGACGAACCACTGGTGCCTGAATGGGCAAGGAGGAGGGCTATGGTCATAATGGTCTTTCCAAGCCCCATAGCATCTGCCAAAATCTTTGAAATTACCAAAAAAAAAATCAATATGTTGCAAAAGTTAAGCAAATATGTGAAAGTCACAGAATAGTCCAGGGAATGTGAATATCATGAAGTTTTCCGTTTTAAAGAGAGAAGGTTTTATGTTTTATAAAAAATGATGATGAAATGATACTGAAAAAAGAAGTAAACTTTAGAGAAATTATTGTGTTTCAAATTCAGAGGACCCGTTCTCCATAATTAACCAATCGACAAACATACTCCTCCTCTAGCCATCTGAAGTGTGCTTGGAAATTCTATTGTAGCTTCACCGGAAAAAACATTCAAATAAATAACCAGCTCCCTCCTACAAAGTATGATCACGAAAAATCCATCAATGAGTTATACATACACACGCACACATGCACACACAAATATGACCATAAGCATACCCGTCAGCCAGGTGATATGCCTCCCAACATGGATGAAGGGTTGTTGCTGCCTCATCCATAGGTCGTCCCCTCTCCAGCTGGGTCATCCAATGAAGAGCTTGCTTTTGATAGGGCCGCAATTCGCACTGAAGACTACCAGGGGGATCCATTTCCTGGACAATACATTCAGGTGACTACATGCTCTAATTTTCCAATAAATATAATGAAGCAAAGACAGTGGATAATGCTCTTAGAATGGAGCACCTCTAGCTCTGAGCAAGATCCAACACCAACAATCTTGTCAAGATCAGTTTCAGATATTGAATCCTCATTGTTTTCCTCATTATCATTTAAAGAAGGATGCTTTGATTTGATTTGCAATAATGTCACCTGAAGAGAAGACTTCTCCTGTAAATGAAAAGTAATATGATAAAAAGTTAGAAGGCAAGGCCATAAGACAGATATAAATAAGTTTTCACCTTTTCATTAAGAGGGCGCTTCTTTGAGTACAGGTCACCAGGAGTGAACTCTGCCTAGAAATCAAGTAATAGTGCAAGTCAAGATTCAGTACAACTTTATTTGTGCTCATACATTGCTTTTTATGATACTCATTCCTTAAATACATAAATCGTATTCATGCTAAAGATCCTTGTAAAAGATTCAGACAACACACGATCAGCAATCACCTTTTTGAAAGGGCTCAAGCCTAGCAACCTAAACAAGTTTGGAAGAGGATGAAACACTGATTCATCAGTGGAATTGGTGGCGTCCTTAAGAGAAACCTGGTGATGTTTACGAAACATTGAACTATTGATGAATACTCTGAAACCAAAAACAAGATCTAGTAATTATTTACAGTCATATACAGTAACTGCATACCAACAACAGGGTTTTCCCCCGATTAGTGGACATACCTCACTGACAAAAGAATGGTGTCCATGATGCTCAAATTATTAGGAGCATATTTACAATGCCCATCAATCCTTACTTTCTTATCACGTACAAGTGGCAAGAGACACTTAGCCCATTCATTCGGTATTCTACCAATCTGCCAAAACACAGACAATTCAGAAACTGTATTTACGATAATAAAAACTCATCTATTTTATCGTCCTGTGCATCACCTCTCCCGTTTCTTTGGTATAGAATCGCACTATCTCCGAACAAGTTGCTGCTGCCTGCCGTCCTCGTCCAAAACCCTTGCCTGGGGACGGCGTAGATGACCATGTCTTCAGCGGAAATTTGAACAATACTTGATCACCAGGATTTATACTCCTCCCTTTACTGGTCGAAAGCCCCGCCATTGCCCCACAACCCACGAACCACCAATTACTTGCAGCTGAACTAGAATGCCCTCCCACATCCTCGGCGGTACAATCACCTGAGTTAGAAACAGGATCGGCAACATTTGCTTCCGACCCCAGATAGCGGTTATTGTCCTCTGCAGCAGTTGGTTTGGACTTCGCCGTGACACTTCCACCTCCAGTTCCAGCATCAGAGCTTGAACATCGATGCGAAGCTTGTGAATTCCTTTGAGAACCCACACTTAACCTCTCTTTTAATTTGAACTTGGGGGTATCGAAGATAATGTTAATGGCGGCAGTGACGTCATTGTTGGCCAAGTGCAGGGCTCTAATGATATCCATGTCAGTATATCCGTCGCCAACGATGGATCGAACAGTAGATAGCTGTTGATCTGCGGCCTTATTATTCCTCATGTTGCAGAGCCCTAACCCTAACCTAGTTAGCGATTAAGAGGTGTCAGCAGCCAACGATCAAAGTTAAGTATTAGAAAGCCAGGAGTGTTGAGGCTCGCGGAAAACCGAGTTTGAATGGATTGGCGAAGCTTTCAAATTGGCGAATGCATCAATGAGATTCACAGCTAATTCAGTATATGGCGGCATTGGCGGGAGTTTCTGTGTGACGCGTTCATTCCATGCCTTCCTGCTTCCCGCCATCTCCAGTGAATCGCTGAAACGCCGCGTTTTGTCTGTCCAACAGGATCATTTTACTGTGGGGTTTATTATGTTTTTTACTTTTTTATTGTTCTGATAAGCCAGCCAAAAAATTAATGGCCTTAGCTAAGCATTTTGATTTTTCTTTTCTGATTGGTTAGTGACGTAAACTACTTTTCAAACGTATTATATAGTTTACAAAATAAATATATAAGATATATTTTATTTTAATTTATATAAACACGTTTTTTTAACCAAATCATATACAGACCCTTTATTGTTAATGGTGTCATGGTGATGGAGATTCGAGATTTGTGAGGCCAGCTAAAGTGCCCATTGTCGTTGGCAGGTGTGTTGAATGAATCGTTCACCATTATTACGGGAGGTTTGAGAATTTTATAAATCTACTTGACTGGGTACCTGTTTGAATTAGCGGAAAAAGTTATTTTTCAATAAGTTATTAGACCTGTTTGTTAAAACTTTTGGAAAAGTCAAACGCACATTCAACAGTGTTCTCCTTCACATATTTATCATGACTTGCGTAAAAAGTACTTATCTACAGCATTTCCAAACGTGCACACTGTCTTTAAAGTAAATATGTGATATAAATTTCATTTTAATTTTTAACGTGATTTACCGTTTACGTGATAAGTACGTGAGATCAGTTTTACCTTTACTTACACAGCACTTTCATGATGCCATCCCAAACAGGCACTTATTCATCACGATTTCAAAAATAAATGGATCAATCCATATATATTGAATATAATATTATGTTTACGGTATAATATCTTGAATATAATTCATTTGGTAAAAAATAATCTATTATTTTTATGTTAAAATTGAATTGGTTTTAGGGGGAAAACCATTGGACATGCTAGAACGAAATACGTAGGAAGGTGATTGTAAATAGACGTCCTAATCACGCTAGCCACGTAGTAACTTAGTACGCTTGTTTGGGGAGGCTTCCCCATAAGCCATTTCTGTGCTTATCGAGACAAAATTCCTTTTACACATTTACCTCATAATCTGTGATCGTTCTCCCAACGGACTATCCAAATAAGCCCCGTGTTTATTTCAATTTTACACTGAAATCACGTTACATATAATTGATGAATTTCCGAGCTCGCACTTGATTTCCCGGCATGATTCCTTTCCTCTCACCTTTGGACCTAATTAAATACTGCAAGTTGTCAGATCAGGACTCTCATTGTACCTGTAACTTATATGCAACAAGTATGCAAAATATGTTCTATTGCATACAAATGCATGTGTTTTTTTTTTAAAAAAATTGACTGTAAATATGTGTTTTATCAAAGGAGACAACCTTCACTATTATCATCTGCGCATCTCTCAATGGATTGATGATCAATCGCAATGCTAATGGTCATAGTCTACAGACAGTGTAGCTAGCTATGGATTCTGCATGCAACCCGCATCAATGCACTGTACTCAGATGGTAACTTTTATGCCATACGTGCGTTTGGCAAAACTTTTCAGGAATTTAAAAGTACGTTCAACAATATTTTTCCGTAAAACGAGACAATCTTCTTCACATATTTACATCGGCTTGTGTAAAAATATTTTTCTACCGCTTTCCCAACACATGTTTCACAGTATCGAATACTTTAAAACCAACGAGCAAGGATTAAAAAATCATGGCTAACTTATCAGGATTCTTAACTTTCAAGGGCACTTGACGACCCATCAGAAATCTCCTCCCCTCCCTGCCGACAGTGGATCCAGTGTGTTTCTAGGTTTCATGTTGAATCCTACTTTGACACAGCTACTTGTCGGAGCGAGTCCACATACATGAACATGCTAAACGGAAACATCAAACTCCAAAAGACGAACGTTTTACGTTGCTCCCATGTCCATGCCAACGATGAGCTCGAACATAAACCAAGTCAATCCACGTTTTACTCCTCCTTCAATTCTGCTCCTCACATATCATGGGAGGCACCAAAATGATCATTCGTGGGTGAAAAACATGTTTAATGATACATGTTCAACTAACCTTTTCAACCCCAGAAATGACATGCAAATAAATACACGTTGACAAAGACTCAAAAAAAAAAAAAAGAAACGACCCAGCACTTTAAGTAGATTTTTCATACAAGTCATCCTTAAAAAAAAAAAAAACAAAATAACCCAGGCACGAAAGTAAATCCCCTCAGACGTACTACATAACAATTGGCCCCAGCATGCAGCCAGATTTGCATGACCGTTGCATGTCACCATAAAAAAAAAATCCCTTTTTAAATTTTTTTGGGGAAATTAGCGGGAAATTCCACTTAGGCGAATGTTTGTTCCCGCCAAAGTTCCCTCTAGTTCACACCTTTTGATCTCCCCCCGCCCCAACTCTTGGAAGAGACGCTTCCTAGTAGTCCAAATAAAAACTTCCACAGTCGGGAGTCAGTGCCATGTACCGATATATCTCGCCAACACGAACTGGGTTGACTCGCCCGTTTTTTCCCGCTTCAACTCGTCTTACCGATTTGCCCCCAATCTTCCTTCTATTTGTTTTTAGCCTTTTTTTTCATCGTACTCGCCCATGCATGAGAAAATAGTCAATATTCACGTTGAACTATCCCAGCATCGTCAAAAAGCTTTCCAATAATTTTTCATTATGATAATCATTCATAATTAAAAAGGCACATGTAGCCATACTTTATATACAATACGATACAATAGTTCTCCATACTAATCAGGGCGGACCTACATACATTCCAGCGGGTGCAACCGCACCCCCTGACTTCCAGAAAATTAGGTATATATTAGTGCTATGCGATTTATTTTGCACCCACTCATTTGCTAATTTTGAACCCATTGAATTTTTACTCATATTATTCTCAAAAGAAATTAAAAATAAGTCTCATTTATCTGGTAAAAAAATAGTTTGCACCCCCTGAACCAGGGTTCTGGATCCGCCATTGATACTAATGGACATCCATTAACCCACATCTGGAAAAAAAGCTGGTCAGCCTATTTTTTAAATGATTTTAATTAATTTTTTTAAATGTTTAATATTCATGTACTACACGATACATAATTGTATATACTTGTTTCAATATTTTAATTTTATTATTATCTATGTATCAAAATAAATATTTTTAGAAAATCTTTAACATTAAAATACATAAATTTATTAAATGTGTTATAGTTTCTGAATAATATATAAAAATTTATTTCAAAGATTTTTTTTGGAACCAACTATCTTCGTGTTAATTATTTTTATAAATACTTATATTTATTAGAATATATATTAAATTTTTTTAAAAAAATGACAGATGCAGCTCGTCAAGGTGTGAGC